>PITA01011950.1:0-64350 GCA_004023965.1 Spilogale gracilis
GGCTCATTGGTAAAGCAACTGCCTTCGGCTCAGGTCATGATCCCAGAGTTCCAGGATTGGGTCCCACGTTGGGCTCCCAGCTCCACGGTGAGTCTCGCTTCTCTGACCTTCTCCCCACTCATGCTCTCTCACTCTCTAAATAAAATCTTTTTAAAAATAAATAAATAAAATAAAACAGGGGACGGTAACCAACCAAAATTCTAGGAGATTCAGCAATAGGTGCCTGGCCTCAAGAGCACTCAGTAAAGGGTTGCTTCTGGACCTGGGCCAGGACTAAGCCAGCCCTCATCTGCTCCCATCAGCTGGAGCCTTTACAACCTGTTTACATTTGTAAGCTCCCCTTTCTTCTGAGTTATTCTCTCCTCTATCAGAAGGTGAGCTTATGGGCTGGAGCATCAATCCACCTCGCCAGAGCTGGCCCGTTAGAGGTGGTCCCCCATCGGCCCCTCCCCTTCACCAGGAGCAGGGACATGACACAGGCTCACACGTTTCTCTACTCATGACCCTGAACCAGTTTCTGAACCTCCTGGAATTTGGCTCCTTATTTCCGAGGACACCTGCTGCCAGTCCCCCACTCAGAGGGCTGAGCTGACGGAGGCAAGAGTAGGAGGGCAGGGTGCTGAGATCCGTCCCACACAAGTGACAAGCTTTCAGAAACTGCTGACCATTGTAACCACTGCCAAGCTAAAGCTCTGGGCTCTGTCCCCATCCCAGTGCCCTCCCCCTCAACTTTGGGTCCTGGGTTCCCTCTTACTGACTCCCTCCTCCAGCCAGAGCAGCTCAGCTCACATGGACTTAGGCACAAATTCCCTCTCTAGGAATGCAACTCCCCCGCCCCGACCACTCAACCACTCCCTGACTCAGTCCTGCCAGGTCCGAGCTAGCCCCAAATATCCGAACGACTGAGGAAGGAACAGAAGGCAAGCTGAAGGCAAAGCAGAAGCTGACTCCCCACCATGGGATATATGTGACATTTCCCAGGCATTGTTGGCTGCCCTAAAGGAAAAACAATAGTTAAATTGTAGAGATCACAATCCTACAAGACGTGAGCCTCCCTCAGTATACAAATGTCCTAGTGATCTACAAAGCAGCAGCTTTCTTATAAACAGCCTAAATTCCAGAGACCCATAACCCAGTTCCTGGAGCCCTAACATCATCCTCCCCTCCATAAAATTGAGGGAGGTTGAGGCAGAGGGAAATGTAAATGAAGCTGAATTTCTTCTAAACCTAAAACTCATTGACAAGGACGTCTGATAGCAGAAGTGTGACATTCCTCCAGGAAGCTCCCAACTATTTTATTGTTAATGCCTTACTGAGAGGAAAAACCGTAACTCACAAGTAGCAAAGCCTCCAGGATCCTGTGTGTCTTCTACAAGACACCAAAGTTCTTTCAAACCCTCCCTTTTTCCTTCCCTCCCCCAAGACCACAGTATATAATCAGCCACCCCTCACAACCCCGGCAGCAGCTTTTTCTGCCCATGGGTCCTGTCCCCATGCTTTAACAAAATCACCTTTCTGCACCAGAGACGTTTTAAGAACTCTTTCTTAGTCGTCAACTCCGGACCTCACTTATATTCTAAAACTTCATCAGGACTGTGCAGGAACTGGGCAGCGAGACTGTTTCTGTTCCTGGTCAGCCTCGGCAGATACCCCGGATGCTAGGAAGCTAGCCCTCCTGCGTGGGGGACATTTCTCCAGAACTTAAAAAGTCTGTCTCTGCACAGCCAAACAGAAGCTCCGACTCCAGGCTCCACGGACTTCTTCAAGAACTGTTGCTTTCGTTTCTCAGTCACTTTGGCCACAGGCAGATTACATACCATCATTTAATTGTGAGAAAGTAAACAGGAAAGCAGGACAAAAATAGCGTGTTTTCATGGAAGGCTGGGGCTCGCCCCTGGGAAAGTGTAGCCAGAAGAGGGGGTGGATTCAGAGAACAAGTATTCTTTAAAGGACAGAGACAGAACCCCGGGGAAGTGGGGCGTGGGGTAGGGTGGGGTGGGCAGAGAACCGGGAGGACAGCTCATCCGAGGCCCCCAACACAGGGCGCTTTAGAACTGCCAGTGTCACAGCCCAGACACCAGCGTGAGGACTGAGGCAATGAACTGTAGCCACTTCGGCCAGCAGCCTCAGTCCAGTGGGGTGCATTTGAACATGGAGTGACCAGCGGACGGCACCCCTGGGCTTATTCCTACCCACCGCCCTGGCCTGGGGTCCTGGTTTCCACCAGCGTGTTGTACCTTCTTGCTGCCGACCCAAGCGGTCCAGGGCCTTTTGGCCCCATTATATGACCTTCTCTCCCAGGACCTAATCCCCTAGTTCAGCTACGAAAGTCCCTCAGCCACGTCCCACTCCTCTGCTTGGTGGGCTTCTCCCTTTTCTCCTAATGAATGTCTTCAGTGGTTTCATTTCCTCCTGCGGCTGACACTCTTCAGTTCCTCCAATTCCTTCTCCATCAGGTGGGCCTCGGCGGTGGTCTCAGACAGCTGAAATGAAGGCAGGCAACAGTAATGAAGGACGACCCTTCTGGACTGTGTCCCATTTGCTAGGTGCTCCGCGCCCTGGGGAAAGAACCCCTGACCTCGCTCTCCCATGCCAGAGCCCCTCCACCACGGGAACCCCTTGGGGAACGCTGAGGGCCTCCGGTACATGAAGAACAGTCACAACCCAGCCTCACAGCATTCACTGCCTTCAAGACAGCAGGCCTCAGGGGGTAATAAAGGCAGACAGTGGGCCATCCTAAGGCTAAAGAATTAGGGTCTGAGTTGTTTCTGAGCCATAGCTCACATAATGGTGAGTAGGGGAAAAAATGCTTTAAAAAATGCCACTTTCCTCATTAGAGTCTTTCAACTGACTAGAGGTGGAAGCTATTCAGGATGGACAGAAACTGCTACACTTCTGAGCGCTTCTCTGGTCCAAGTGCTTTACTTGGGTGATTAACTCAGCACGAGGGTGATCCTCTTCTGGTGCCCATTTCACTGACGAAGACACTAAGTTTCAACACATGGAGGAGTGAGAGAATTTGCTGAAGTCATAAAGCCAGGGCAGGGCTGCACCAGGACCCAGGCGGCTCCAGACGGCGGGGCAGCAAGGCCTCTCCCGTGTCCCCGTCACCTCTCACCCACAGCTCCAGGCCAGCAGCCTGCTGGGGCTTCCGCGGCCACAAGAAACCGAGACCCACACAGAGCATGCTCCTTGGCAGGTCTGGGCCCGCTCAGTATGGGACCCCTCCGAGCCACCGGCAGACTGTCCTTCCTGGAATGCCTCCATCCCATCCTCCGTTCCTCCCTTTATCCAACTTCAGCTCAAATATCCCTTCCTTCAACTCCTGACTCAATAGGATGACTTGCTCTCTCTCTGGTGCCTACGCCCTGGTCCGATGCGGACTCCAAGTGCTGCTCTCACCACGAGGCCCTGCCGCTGTGTGTTTACGGCCCATCTCCCTGCTGCACTGTGAGCCCGGGAGAGCAGGGATGTGGTTCCCCGGGCGAACAGGCCCTCAAAGGTACCAGGGCATCAGCTGAATGGAAGGACTCACAGTGCAGCCTCCCCACAAGGAAAGCCTCGGCACGGCTTCCCGTCGCCCTCCTTACCATGTCCAGCAGGATGTCCACCTTCAGCCGCAAGAGATTGTTCTCTTCCTCCAGCTGCTGGTTCCGCCTGCGGAGGCGCTGGGACTCCCTCCTGTCCACACCGCCACTGATCCCCGTCTCTGGTGGAAGGAGAGAACGGGCAGTTACACGGGGGTCTGCTTCCATGGTCTTGGTGGACGCCACGGAAGGAGATCAGCCCACCTGCTATCCACTGGCCATTTTCAAACTTCAGGCTTTGGCCTGCCAGGTTCATAGTGGGGGTTCCGTAGTCGAGACCCAGCTCCACCTCGCGGGTTGATCGATCGAGCTGTGGATGAGACACGGCCCAGGGGCTTCAAGAAGCCCAGGGACTCTAGGCCCTGCACCTCTCCTGCGAACTGTGTGACCCCAGCAACTCATTTCTTTTTTCTAGTCATCATCAGGCACATTTCACAATTTTTGTTCAAAGTCAAAAAATCAAATAAGGTACAGGGGTGCCTGGATGGCTCAGTCGTTAACATCTGCCTTCGGCTCAGGTTGTGATCCCAGAGTCCCAGGACCAAGCCCTGAATCAGGCTCCCTGCTCACCAGGAAGCCTGCTTCTCCCTCTCCCGCTCCCTCTGCTTGCGCTCCCTCTCTAGCTGTGTTTCTGTCAAATAAATAAAATATTAAAAAAAAAAACAAAAAAAAAAAAAAACAAGGGTGCCTGGGTGGCTCAGTGGTTAAGCCTCTGCCTTCAGCTGAGGTCATGATGCCGGAGTTCCCCGCATCGGACTGGCTGCTCAGCTGGAAGCCTGCTTCTCCCTCTCTCCCTCCCGCTGCTATGTTCCCTCTCTGGCTTTGTTTCCCTCTGTCAAATAAATAAATCTTAAAAAAAAAAAAATCAAATAAGGTACAACTTTTTTTTTTTTAAAGATTTTATTTATTTGACAGAGAGAAACACAGCCAGAGAGGGAACACAAGCAGGGGGAGTGAGAGAGGGAGAAGCAGGCTTCCCGCCAAGCAGGGAGCCTGATGTGGGACTCGATCCCGGGTCTCCAGGATCATGACCTGAGCCGAAGGCAGTCGATTAACCAACTGAGCCACCCAGGCGTCCTATGGTACAACTTTTTATCTAGAAGAAGAAATCTTCTACTTTATTATACAAGTTTCCCAGAAAAACTCTACATGCCAAAATCTGAATTATTTGACATTTGCTGGGCACTTCACAGTTTAAGAAATCCTACTATAAATTTTTTTTTAAGGATTTTATTTATTTGATGGAGAGACAGCAAGGAGAAGAGAGACAGCGAGGAAGAAGCAGGCTTCCTACAGAGCAGGGAGCCTCACATGGGGGTCAATCCCAGGACCCCGGGATCATGACCTGAGCTGAAGGCAGACGCTTAACGACTGAGCCATGCAGGCACCCCTAAATTTTTAATAAAGCAGAAAATCCCTTTTAGAGGTAATAAGCCCCACGTTATCCCTTGCTTACCATGGAGCTCGGCAGGTCACAGAAAAGGCGTGAAATGCTGATACCTGATCCGCAATCATAGCTGGTCTATAATGTGGTTTTCAGAGTTTCTACAACTCACTCAGCAGCCATGGGGTGCCAGGAATAGGCCTGGGCATTCTGGGGTGAATGCAAACAGCCGTGTACTCCGAGAGCTGTGTCTGGAGCTTCAGCACACCCTTGAATGGCCTAATGGTCATCATCCTTCGAGAATGAATTTGATTCTCAAACACAATTAAAATCAAATCCTGGCCAGGTCTTGGGAATAAAGTGAAAGCGAGATGGATAATGCCATTTGGAGCCAAAAATCATCCTGAGATCCACTGTCTTCCTAGGTTCTTAAACATGCTCTGACAATGATTTCCAAACGGGAGTTAAAAATGGTCTTTTGGGGGGCGCCTGGATGGCTCAGTCGTTAAGTGACTGCCTTTGGTTCAGGTCAGGATCCCGGAGTCCTGACATCGAGCCTGGGTCAGGCTCCCTGCTTGAGGAGAACCTGCTTCTCCCTCTCCTACTCCCTCTGCTTGTGTTCCTTCTCTCACTGTCTCTCTCTTTATGTCAAATAAATAAATAAAATCTTAAAAAAAAAAAGCCATAATTAAAAAAAAAATTTTTTTTGGAGGGGGCGCCTATGTGGCTCAGTCTGTTAAGCACCTGCGTTCGGCTCAGGTCATGATCCCATCAAGCCCAACATCGGGCTGCTTGTTCACCAGGGAGCCTGCTTCTCCCTCTCCCTCTGCCCCTGCTCCTGTACTTGCTCTCTCTCTCAAATAAATTCTTTTTTAAAAATGTGTTTTTTTTAATTTTATTTATGTAATCTCTACACCCAACATGGAGCTGAAACTCAGGACTCCAACACTTGCACGCTCTTCTGACTGAGCCAGGTGCCCCGGGAATTATAAATGTTTTTAGCAATAGCAATAATATGAATTAGAAGGATGTCCTCCTTACAAGGATGCCTCTGGATGAGGCTCGATGCTCTGATCCCTGCACACTGGGATGGGCCTCAGTGGTGATACTCACGTTATGCAGGTTGGAGAGAGAAGCGGACTTCCGAGGCGGTGTCTTTTTGGGACTGAACGTGTTCCCAAAGAGAGGCATCTTGGCCTTGATGAAGGAAAGGTCGATGCTCCCTTCTCCTATGGTCAGAAAAAGTCACAAACAGATGGGTCAGTGACCTTATGCTACCATCCTCATGAAAACAAACACCCTACCACGTGGTTCTTAACCATCATGGTGTTGGCACCGTGTATTGAGAGCTTGCTAGGAAGAATGTTCCATGAACCCCTTGCATGGAACACGTCAACTCTCACAACCACCCTTTGTTTACTCCACTTGCTATCCCCATTGAACAGAGGAGGTTTAGAATGACTAAGCTCCAAACTGGGGGCGAGCATTTCAGTTCAGGATGGGGCTCCACAGTTTAGTCACCACGGGCTAGTGCCTAACTTGCGTGTTTCAAGTTTTGTCACAGAAGGTGACATCACCAGATTCACAGTCGAGAGCAAGGAATGCAGTCCTGCTCCTGGATGTTGCTGAGAATCACATGTGGGGCAAGAGCGCCTGCACAGACTCTATTTTAATGAAATGAAGCTCTAGGGGCACCTGGGTGGCTCAGTTGTCAAGCGTCTGCCTTCGGCATAGGTCATGATCCCGGAGTCCTGGGATCAAGCCTTGCATCGGGCTCCCTGCCTGCTTCTCACTCTCCCATTTCCCCTGCTTATGTTCCCTCCCTTGCTGTCTCTCTCTCTTAAATAAATAAATGACCTTAAAAAAGAAGTGAAGCTCTACTTCACTTTCAGAGTGAGAATGGTGCCCCTCACTCTGTCCTAGGTCAGAAGGTCGCTTGTTCTTTGTGACCAGGAAGTGTCCAGCAGAAGGAGGCGGCCCACCACATGGCAGGGCAGGCAATGGCCATACACTTGCTTTTGGCACATTGCAACCTACTGCCATTCGCACTGGCCCAGTGAAGTCGATTTACTGACGCTGCCCATTTTGGGGGTGGGGAGGCGGGGTAAATATTTTTGTATATTTATGTGCAACACAGAAAAATATACAGATAGTAAATGTATGGCTTCATGAATTTCCTGCGCGTGTGCGCGCACACACTCACTCACCCTCCAGATCAGGATACAGAACATTTCATCACCCTGCAAGCCTAGCCCAGCAGCTTTACATCCATGGATTCATGCAGTATGTCTTCTTCTGTGCCTGTTTTTTTTTCCACTATCATGTCTGTGACACTTATCTATGATCTGTGTAGTTACAGTCTGCTCATTCGCACTGCAGGAAAATAGTCTACTAAGCGGACATTTGGACTGTTTTCGGTTTTTGTCGATTAGAAACAGTAATGCTAAGAACATGCGTAGATGTGTACTTCTCTGCTTCTGTACCCGGGGGTAGAATTGTGGAGTTGTCCAGGGTTCATATATGCAACTGTAGTAGATACTGCTAGATGGTTTTCCAAAGTGGTTGAGCCAATTTACATGTCATACCAACAGCGCACAAATTTTTCAACTTTGGGCATTTCCTATCTTTTTCATTTTATTTATTCTGGGAGGTATGTAGTTGTACTGCATCAAGTGCTCAAATTGTTTTTCCCCAGGAATTAAATTGAGTACGTTTTCATATACCCATCGGACATCTGGATACTCTGTTTTGTGACACACCTGTTCGTCTTTTGCCGCTTTTCTAGTGAGCTTTCTTTCTTTCTTTTAGATTTTATTTATTTATTTGACAGAGAGAAACACAGCTAGAGAGGGAACACAAGCATAGGGACTGAGAGAGGGAGAAGCAGGCTTCCCACCGAGCAGGGAGCCTGATGCGGGGCTCGATTCTGGGACTCTGGGATCATGACCTGAGCCAAAAGCAGATGCTTAACAACTGAGCCACCCAGGCGCCGCAGGTCATATTTTCATATACATAACCTTCTGCAAATTTTATTGTTTTAGCTTTCACATTTAGGACTATGATTCATCCGGAATTAACTTTTGTATAAGGTATGACACAGAGGTCAAGGTTCATTTCTTCCCAGATATTACTCAATTTTCCTTTATAGCACTCAAGTGTTCTAAATTCCTTCCTTTCTAAGATTCCTTCTAAGAAACTGTAGAATGACGATAACCATAACAAAAGCACAAATGAACAGAAGAAAACAGCTCTCAATTTTCTTACTCCTACAATAGAATCTTCCGCCAGCACATCATGAGACAAAAACAGTAATGAACTGGGTGCCTGGGTGGCTCAGTTGGTTAAGTGTCTGCCTTTGGCTCAAGTCATAGTCCCTGGGTCCTGGGATGAAGCCTGGCATAAGACTCCCCGCTCAGCAGGGAGTTTTCTTCTCCCTCTCCCTCCGCCCCTCCCCCTACTTGCGTGTTCTCTCTCTCAAATAAACAAAATCCAAAAAAAACCCCAAAATAAAACAAAACAAAAACCCACACAGTAATGACTTAATCACATCTGACAAGAAGCTGGCTGGAAAAAAAGAGAAAACTTCTCAAGACCATTTGAAACAAGGCTTTTTATCAACTATCATTAAAAGATAACTCACCATATAAATCCATCACAATTAGGAAGACACGCACTCAACGAGAAAATAACAAAAAAAAAACCGTGCTATTTTCAGTGATGTAGAAATTAAAGTCACTAAGATTAATGATAAATGTCTAGATGCTTCTTTGGACGTTTTACAATATATAATACAGACATTCGTGTATGATTTATAAATAAATAAAAATAAAGATATTTGGAGCAGGTGTACTCATGAGCGTTTCATTGGTAGGTATGTATTTGTAATTAAAAATAGCAGTAGACCCACAACCTAGGGGATGGGAACCTAGGGGATGGCATCTGGGCCTGGGCACAACACAAGGACTTGGACAAAGCAGAATGCTTCCAGGTTGCTGGTGGCTGGGAGAGCAGTGGGGACCGAGCTGCTGAGGGAGACTGAAGCTGCACTATCGTGTCATCCAAAACAGTGGAAGGTCCTGGCATCGTTCTGCTGGAGAAAAATACAAGGGTGGAGGAGGGCAAAACAAGAATGAAACGGGAATATCTGGGAAGAAAGAGTTTAACTCCAAAAAGAAAGGAACACAGTAATGCCGGCTCGTGTCACCTTCTGCATGGCCACCACGGGGGCCCGATGCTGAGCACATGTCACAGATCTCTTTTATTGCTCGCAGCAACCTCATTAGGTAGATATTTTCTACCCATATCAGAGATGAGAAGACTAGGGAGTGGAGAAGTTAGCCAATTTTCCCCAAGGTGCACAGCCATGGTCAGGTGGCTAAAGGTATATATCAAATGGCTCTTGTATTAATAACTAGTGGGGTACATCATAAAAAGAAGCACTTTCATCCACCATATTGGCAAAACTTAAAAGATGAATAACATCCAATGTTGGTGAGTGTGTGGGGAGAAAGACACTTTCGTTTTCTTTAGGTGGAAACATAAGATGCTATAATTTCCCAGTGAAGCAAAACTTAGCAAATTTTTAAATGTTTATACTTTTCGGCCATTGAATCCTCTAAAAATTTATCCTCCAGAAAGAACTGGACATATACAAACATATATTCCCTACTGTTGGTAACAAATAAAAAATAATCCAAAATGTCTACTCATGGTTGATATAGCCAAATACATTGTAGCACGTTCTTATTGCGGAATGCAACAGGACAAGTGAAAACAATGAGGCAACTATGTATGAGCTGACCTGGAAAGACCTCCAATGGGCTCTAAACATTAAGAAAGCAAGATGCAGAATAATGTGTATACTGTAATGCCCTAAGAAAAGGCAGTAAGAAAAAAAAAAGCAAGAATATAGGTGTGTACATTAAAAAATAGAAAAAAAGTCTGGAAAGATACACCAAACTGCTCGCTGTGGTTAAATGTGGGAAGGGGAGTAGGATGGCTGGCTTTAGTGAAATTGCCATTTTATAGGTAAAAGTGGTCAAGTGGTAGAATTTTGTTACAATAATTTCAAATTATGTGATATATTAAATTAAATTATATTATGTTATGTTAAAGAAATATATTTCTGGGGGCGCTTGGGTGGCTCAGTCGGTGAATCAGTTGCCTTTGTCTCTGGTCATGATCTCAGGGTACTGGGATCATGCCCAGAGTCTGGCTCACTGCTCAGCTGGGATTCTGCTTCTCCCTCTGCCCCTCCCCCACTCGTGTTCTCCCATTGTCTTTCAAATAAATAATTAAAAATTTTTTTTAAATTAAAAAATATATACTTCTGGATTTAATAAATTGCTACAATGATGTTAAGTATGAAGAAAACAAAGCAAATGAGCAAAAGACAACTAAAAAGCAACCTCTGACCTTCCAAACACCTGGAGACATCTGAAGAAGGAAAAATACTTGGCCAAGTTGTCCTTGGAAAGTCTGCAATTGTGCTAAGAGTACTAGGCCTGAGCATATCACTTGCACACAACAGACCAAGTTCCAGGTCTGGCTAGGCCCCTCAAGTGCATGCTAAATCCTGGCCAACTTACTTTCTCTCTCAGGGTTTTAACAGGGGCACTTCCCTTGTGACCTCATTCTCATAACCCTTAAGCAGAGAACTATCATGAATATATTTCAGATGAGGAAAGGGAAGTGTCTGGATGAGATGCCTTTTAAGTCATATCCAATAACCCACAAACAACTTTGGCTGAGACCCTAAGATCTGGAACAGTAGCGTGGACCCAGAGGTCCCAGCTGAGCCCCTTGGTGCAAGGCAGCTGTTCCTCTAGTGAAACTCCCTGGAGAGAGAGGGCTGGGCTCTAAGAAAGTGAAGGGAGAACATGTGGGTTCCCACCATGGCTCTGCCGCTCAGCCCCACTGGGACCGCTAGAACTTAAGCTGGGCATTTGATGCTTAAAACAACCCTGAGAAACAGGTCGAGGTAAGTAGGTCCCACGCAACAGATGAGACAACTGAGGCTTAGAGAAGTAACTCGTTCCCAATCACATGGTGGGAAGATCGGGGAATTGGCCTTCAAATAAGGTCTACTCTTCTGCGCTGATAGCAACTTCCTCGCTGTGCAGTACTTTATTTACAGTGCAGTAGGCCATAAAATACATTATCCTTTTTTAATCTAACAAGAAGGTGAGGGGTAAGTTTTTGGCTTTCGTTGAATTCTCAAAGAGTTCAGAGCTAGCCAAGAGCAAGTCACGCTGATACTCGGCCACCCCGGGCCGCTGGACTCAAGAACCGGTAGAGAACAAACGTTCGCACGCACGCCCTTGAATCCTCTTCGCAGCCGATTTACGGGGAGGAATTACCAACCCAGTTTATAATCGAGGAAACCCACTTCGACAAGGGCGGTGAGCGGCCTACGGTGAACCCAGCCTCCGCGCCCTGTCCCGCGCTCTCGGGCCTCTCCAGCGACCGGGAAGCCCTGGGTCCTGGGCAACGCTGGGGAGTCCCACCCTCCTTGGGCCCTGGGGCGACGTGGTGCTCAGACCCAGCGGGTCCCAGAAGCCCAGGTCCAAACTCACACCGATACCTGACGGAAACCGCCCGGGGACCGCGTCACCCGCCGCGACCACGACTCCGGCGTTGCTCCGCCCCTCGCCGCCTGTGTGCGCACGCGCATCCCCGCCCCGGACTCTACCATCGCAGGAGATGGGGGCGTCCGGAGCGATGGGGTGCACAACGGAAGCCTACGCGAGGCACCAGAAACGCTTGAGTACTGCCCTAGATATATTAAAGAGACTCTTGAGGGGATGTCTCCTGGAGTCACTTACATTACCCGTGCTGTAGACTGCGAAGAGGAACTACACTCTCCCTCCCCACAAACCCATTGGTCTGGTCTCCCCAGCCCTGGGGCAGTCACCGTGGTAACGGCGTCCCGCGGAAGCGCGGAGGTTCACCAAGGTTCCATTGTTGTGGGGACGATAAAAGTGGTGACTGCGGCTGGCGTTGCCTTGAGAACGCCAGGACTCACAGTAGCAAAATGGGCCTTTCCCCGACGCCCCTCTTCCTCCTCATCACAAAGCAAAGGGTACCTCTTCATGGTGGATGTGGGGGCAACAGGTGTCGGATGTCCCATCCAGAACTTTGCGGGGTCCGCTGAAGGACCCGTGGCGGAACCGGCCCCAAGTTCGTCAGATTCCGCCGATGTTTTCAGGTAAGACGTACAGACAGACGACGAACTGCCCTGCCCTCTTCCGCAGGCTGCCATCTCCCCACGTCCCAGCAGTGATCTGCTTTTACAAACAGGGGAAACTGAGGCTCAGGGACCACTTCAAGGTGACACAATGAGCAAGGGCAGAGAACTACTGGAGGATCAACGCCAGATCTCCCGGAAGTCCTAACAGTGTGTATTATTGGTTCCATTTGAAAAATAAATTGACAGCCACTCAAGGGATGTTTATTGGGTGCCTAGTGAGTGCACTGGATCATCCATCCAGTGAGGGCCAGATCCCATGGGTCTCTGGCTGCAAGTGCAATTTTCTTCCAGCCGCACCTCAGTGCACTGAAAAAGAGAGAGTTCTATGTCCTAGAACCAAACTGCATGGTCTAACCCATAACTATCCAATGGAAACATATGGGGGCCACATGTGTCACTTAGCATTTTCTAGTAGCTGTATTTTATTTATTTATTTTTATTTATTTTTTAAAAGATTTTATTTATTTATTGACAGAGAGAGAGATCACAAGTAGGCAGAGAGGCAAGGCAGAGAGAGAGGAGGAAGCAGCTCCCCACTGAGCAGAGAGCCGGATGCCGGCCTTGACCCCAGGACCCTGAGATTATGACCTGAGCCAAAGGTAGAGGCTTTAACCCACTGAGCTACCCACGTGCCCAGTAGCTGTATTTTAAAGAATAAAAAAAATTCAGGTATATTAATTTGAGTCTTTTATTTAACTCATGTGTCCCAAATATTATAATTTCAACATATAATCAATATTAACATATACTTATTTCAACATATAATCAACTGCTTCAGTTTTTAAGTTTAACTGAATTAAAATTAAAATTTCAGCTCTTCAGTCACACTAACTAGATTCCAAGGACTCAATTGTTACGTGTGGTTAGTGGCTACTGTGACACACAGATCTAGCCTTTTCCTACCTGTCTACACTTGCTCTCCTCTGCTTGGATGGCATCTCCCCCTTACCTTTAACTCCTGCTCTTCAAGCCTTGACTAGATACGTACCTAATTTCAACTCATCTCATAGCACTGCATTTCTCCCTTTAAAGTGGTGATTGCAGTCATAATTCACAATTATTCATATAATCATTTGATTATTGTATGTCTCCCCTAGTAGACATAAGCTCCATTAAGGCAGGAATCAAGTCTGGCTTAGCTCACCACCTTGCCCCCAGTAAGAGCACACTGCTGGCTTGTGTTGGACACTCAGTAAATCAAGTGGCTTAAGTTTAAATGGAACAAACATCTGATACCAAAGTCAGCATCATTTTAACTTATACATGCTTAAAATTGTTTAACCTGTTAACTTTAAACAGGAAATATCTCATCTGTCAAATATGTACTACGTGAGGTCGGAATGTTTGTTGTTCTTCCACTCTCTGCCCCCAGCACAGCACAGTGAGGCCCACAGCATAGATACTCAACAAACTACCTTTTCTCCCTCATTCTTTTTTCCTGCCCAAGGTGTGATGGTAAAAGCTTATCATGTTTCAGAGAATACCTGAAATGGCATGATGAAAAATTCAGAAGAGAACCGAGTGTGTATTTTAAACATTTTTTTTAAGAACCATAATAGCCAGTTCTTTTTTTTTTTTAAGATTTTATTTATTTAT
This sequence comes from Spilogale gracilis, assembly GCA_004023965.1. Classification (NCBI taxonomy): domain Eukaryota; kingdom Metazoa; phylum Chordata; class Mammalia; order Carnivora; family Mephitidae; genus Spilogale; species Spilogale gracilis. Next base: position 13,817 of record PITA01011950.1, read on the forward strand.
TTGACAGAGAGAAACACAGCAAGAGAGGGAACACAAGCAGGGGGAGTGAGAGAGGGAGAAGCAGACTTCCCGCTGAGCAGGGAGACCGATGCGGGCCTTGATCCTGGGACGCCAAGATCATGACCTGAGCCGAAGGCAGACGGTTAACGACTCTGAGCCATCCAGGCGCCCCTATAATAGCCAATTCTTGCATTAGACGTGAGGAAGAATGTTAAGCTAAAGCAAGAGGCTTCTTGACAGAGTCACCCTAAGCCTGCTTCTCAGAGAACATGCCATCGTTTTGCAGTCATACTGGGGAGTGGGTGGTAGGAAAGTGAGAAGCCCTGCAATGTACCTGCCTTCTTATCCTACAGAGTACCTGCCTTCTTTTTGCCTACAGAGTGAAAGGCTAGGAGCTGGAAGGAGGAAATAGTATCGACCTGGGCCTAGGACAGCCTTTCCTGCAATCCAGCTGACTTGGGACAGCCCCAAGCTTCTTCAGACAAGAAGGAAGTACGGTGAGTGGGTCTAAAATGGAATCAGATATTAAGTATACCTCATGCCTAGGGATTAACTTGCCTAATGGAGAAAGATGTGGAAGCAAATAATTCCGGTTCAGAATCACAAGTGCTATAATGGAGAGGTGAAAGCAGAATCCCAAATTTCCCAGAGGAGGGACAGTAACTAATGGCCTGGAGTAATTCAAGAAGGTTTTCCAAAAGAGGGGCACCTGAGTGGCTCGGTTGGTCAAGTGTCTGACTCTTGATCTCAGCTCAGGTCTTGATCTCAGGGTCATGAGTTCAGCCCTGGGTTGGGTTCCATGCCAAGCATGGAACCTATAAAAACAAACTGCTTAGCAAAGAAGGTTTTCCAAAAGATGTGTCATGTGGGATGAGCATGGAATAGAGGGAACAGCATGTGAAAAGGCATAGAGGCACCAAGTATAAAAGAGAGCAAGGACCAGGAGGAAGTGCAGAGAGGCAGACGTACGAGAGAAGAGGCAGAGTAGAAGACATGAGCCCCAGGAGAGGAAAAGACAATGTGGCGATCCCCTGGGGTAATTTTCCCACTAAACTACCTTTTCTTTCTCCCTCCATTACATAGGAGCTTATAGAGGGCCTGTCTGAGTCTTCCTTCCTTAGAACCAGGCCTGTGCCCCTGGGCTCTGGCCATGGAAGAGCCAGAGATGGTAGCATGAGCTCCTGACCAATAAGCAAGAACCCAGGAGAGCAGTCCAGCCAGAGTGTTCTCAAAACAGGAGGAAGAGCAGTGACGGGGCCAGTTTTCTGGGAGGGAGCAGGAAGCCTCGGGTAGATCAGGAGCCCCATGCTGAGGAGATGGACCCAGAATCATAGAGTCCTAGCCTCTGAGAGCTGAAAAGGGTCTTAGGAATCGAATCGAGATGTCTGACTTGGCGGATTGGTCTCAGACAGATGGGAATTTGATTTCCTTTCTAACTTGGAAACTGGTTTGCTGGGTGGCCTGGAGCCCTGGCCTTTTCAGCCCTCTACTCTCCCTATTTTAAAAACTAGAAGGGCTTGTCAGACGATGGCCTCCATTCCCCACGTGGCACACAGCACGTGCCTTGCCCCACTTTACTAGCTGAGCATGGTAGTGTTTTCTAAGATGGTTCAATGCCACCTGTGATTCCCAGCAGGCAGTTTGAACAGAGTTGGAGTAGGGGCTGAATTGGAGTAGGAATGGCGGGGGGGCTCTTAAGGGGAAACTTACTGAAACTTACTGGACAACTTATCCCAGGAACATGGAGGTCATCAATGTCATTGCCTTGCCCATGTTGCCAGTGGATGAGCACCTGAGCATCTCCCTTGCGGCCCGGAATGCAGCGAGGAATGCCCAGAGGAAGAGTCTGGAGGACAATGCACCCTGTATCCTTCTATGGTGCCGTCTACCCTCCAGGCCTGCCACAGCGGGGTGACCAGTGCCTGCGTCTGTGTCATGCACGATCAGCTCCTTCCTTTGTGTGCTCGTTAATTTTTTCAATCAGTTAAGCCCTGCTTGTCTTCTGAAAGAATCTGAGACTGTGATGAATCATTTGGTTTGGGTTTATTTTACTAGGATAACCAGAAAAGGCCCCAGAGGAAGATGAACTGGAAATAATTGTTGAAAGAATGGGGAGGAAGAGGGGAAAAAAAGCTTTTTTTTCTTTTTCATTTTCTCGTTCTTTCTCTTCTGTCTTCCCAGGAATTATAGATAGCAACTAAGAAGTCCTGGTGTAGCCCTCAGCCCCCAGATAAGTGAGCTTAAGACCCAACTTTGTTATTATCGCTCTCACTCCAGTTGACCTCGCCTCCTGTCATCACCAGCCCTCCTCTTCTGCCTGGGCTCCGAGTTTGCCCTTTCCGGCATCCCCCCCCCCCCCGCCCCCGTGGGGCTCTTCCAGCATCTGACTTCTCTAGCCCTGCCTTTGTTGATCCCCATCTCACTTATGACTCTCAACTCTCTGCCAGGGATCCTCGGAAGCCCATCTCTGGAGGACCTCAGAGCTCATCCAGCAGATAATTCCCTCATGTTATAAATAACCCCAGGTCTTGTCTCATCAAGAGCTCATTACATCCTCTTGCCTTCTGCACCTCTCAGAAACTCTTTTTGAGATGAGCACAAGCAATCCCATCAGGGTCTGCTCTGGGGATTTACTTTCCTGGGCCATTTTCTAATGTCCCCTCTTTCTTCTTAATCCCTCACTCGTCTCAACTTAACTAACCCATTTCACTTCCTGTGACTTGTCATGTCGCTCCTCGGCATCTTCATTTGTCAGGTGTCCTCTGATCTATAAGAACTCTTGAGGGTAATGGAAGTAAGAGTGAATCCTGCTTTATGTGAAGGCAGTGAGGAGTGATAGGATTATGGGGCTTCTACGGAGGATATATCCAAGAGCAATTGAGGCCAAGACAGAAAGAAATGCAGACATGGACCGGGTAACAAGAGGGGCCTTTGAGCTGAGCAGAGATTACAACAGTGATAAACAAGAACAGTGATAAACAAGGTCAAGATACCCTCTGACCCAGTCATCCCTCACTTGAAAATCTCCCTTAAAGGATAAATCCAAAATATGGAAACAGCTTTCTGCATCTCGGCATTATTTTTAATTGTAAGACATGATGAACAACTTCAATATTCAATAGTCATGAAACAGTTATGTGTATTAAGGTGCATTCTCTAAATGGATTCATACAATGCCATTTAAAATATAATGAGGATTATTCAGCTTTATGGAAAATGATCATAATAACGAGTGGAAGAGGAGTCAGAGTCCTAAAATAGACATTTGCTGAGATTATAATTATGTAAAAAGGTATGTGTATAAAAAATACTGGAAGGAAATCTCCCCAAATCCTAACAGAAGTTGTTAGCATGGTAGCATAGTGGAAGATTCTTTTCCTCTTTTCCAAGGTGTCTAGGATATGGTTAAGTTTCATTTAGAATTCATAAAGCAACTCATTTAAAAACAAGAAGATAGTTAAGTGGAGAGACAGCTCAGAAAGAGAGTGAGCGAGGCTAGCCTGCCCTGCGGCTGTGTGATCTGTACCCAGAGAGTTTCCTTAGCAGATACCCCTCCCAGCCTGCCTTATTGGCTCCATACAGCAGGTGAACCAAACAATCACTGAGCTCGATCTGAGCCCCAACCCCTTGGCCAGCAGCCTGGTGAGTTATGGGTGCTAAGACGAGGCTCCCAGGCAGGACGGGCCCTGGGGACCCCCCATTTATTTGAAAGCACAGTTGCACAATAGAGATCTCAAAGATATATTTTATTACTTAAACTTTTTTTTTAGGGGGGGAGAGTTTTAGGTCCATAGTAAAACTGAGCAGAAAGTACAGAGTTCCCACCTTTCCCTGTCCCTGAGGCCCGGGCAAGCTCCCCATCACATTTGTTACATTTGTTACCATTGGTGAACCTGCATGGACACATCACTATCACCCCAAAGTCATCATTGACATTACGGATCTCTCTTAGTGCTGTACATTCTATGAGTTTGAACAAATGTGTATTGACATATATCCACCTTTGCAGTATTGTCCAGAAAAATCTCACTGCCCTAAGAATCCTCTGTGCTCCTCCTCTTCACCCCTACCGACTTCTGGCCACCCCTGAACTTTCTGCCATCTCCATAGACTTACCTTTTCAGAGTGACCTAGAGTTAGAACCCCAGAGTACGCTGGCTTCTTGCACTCAGTAATAGACATTTAAGCTTCCGCCATGTCTTTTCATGGCTTGATAGCACATTTCTTTTCCGCGCAGAGCAATATGCCTTTCTCTGGATGCCCCACAGTTGATTTACCTGTTCACCTTTTGGTTGCTTCCGAGTTTTGACAATTATACAGAAGGCTGCCATGAACATGTATGTGCAGGGTTCTGTGTGGACATACATTTTCTGTTCATTGGGGTAAACAGTGAGGAGTGCGATTCCCGGACCATCTGGTAAAGGGTGTGTTGAGTTTTGTAAGAAACTGCCAAACTGTCTCCCAAAGTGGCTGCTCCATTTTGCATTCCCAGCAGCCACGCCTGAGAGCTCCTGCTGCTCCCCACCCTTCCCCAGCCTTTGGAGTTGTGAGCATGCTGGATCTTGGCCCTTCCAATCAGTATATAGCAATATCTCCGTGCCATCTGAATTTGCAATTCTCTAATGACGTGTGCTGTTGAAGAGCTTTTCATATGTCTACGTGCCATCTGTCGGTCTTCGTCAGTGGGCTGTCTGTTCAAGTCTCTGCCCCGTTGGTTGATAAGTTGTTTGTCTTCTTACAATTGTGTTTTAAGAATTCTTTGTATATTTTGGGTAACAGCCCTTCACCAGATGTGTCTTGTAGATATTTTCTGACAGTTCCTCCCAGCTAAATCTGCTAACCCATCCCCCTTGGCAGCTTGCTATCCACCAATTTCTATGTCCCCTCTCTCCCTCCCTCCTCCCGCAGCCCTCCCCCTGCTCATACACCCTCTTCCTCTAAAAAATAAATTCTTTAAAAATAAATAAACAAACTCAAATCATCTACGAGTATATAAGTTAACTGCGAACATCACTTCACTCCCAGCCCTATTTTCCTCCTTAGAAGTGACCATCATTGGGGCGCCTGGGTGGCTCAGTTGGTTGAGCATCTGCCTTCGGCTCAGGTCATGATCCCGGAGACCCTCCCACATCGGGCTTCCTGCTCAGCGGGAAGCCTGCTTCTCCCTCTCTCACTCCCCCTGCTTGTGTTCCCTCTCTGGCTGTGTTTCTCTCTGTCAAAAAAAAAAAAAAAAAAAAAAAAAATTAAAAAAAAAAAGAAGTGACCATCATTAATTGTTTGGTGTGTATCCTTCCAAAACCTTTTTTATACATTTAGAAATTTAGAACACATATATTTAGAGCAATTGCTTTCTTTTTTGAATGTGAATAGGGTTATACCATAAATACTGTTTTTTCATCTGCTTTGGTTTTTTTTTCATATTCATTTTTTCCCCCAAAGAGTTTATTTATTTATTTGACAGAAGGAGAGATTCAGCAAGAGAGAGAAAATAAGCCCGGGGAGTGGGAGAGAGGGAAGCAGACTTCCTGCTGAGCAGGGAACCCTATGCAGAGCTGGATCCTGGGACTCGGGGATCATGACCTGAGCCGAAGGCAGATGCTTAACGACTGAGCTACCCCAGTGCCCCTTACTCATTTATTTTTAGCATAAATATCTCTTGGAGATTCTTCAAAGTCAGTACTGTTGCCCCGCCCCATTCTTTTTGTGCCTTCATGGTACTGGAGAGCACCTGAGGCGACCTGCCAATGCCCAGCAATCTTGAAAGCGCATAGTTGAATTATCAACAGGGACTATGCCACATCATGGCATAATTAATTCAGCTATTCCCTACTGAAAAATATTTCAGTTGTATTTTCATCAGAGAGAACATGTGAATATTTCCTGGGGCTCATTTGCAAGCATTTCCACACGTAGAATCTTAGAATTGAAATTTCAAATTTTGGTAAATAGATTGCCTTTCGGGGCGCCTGGGTGGCTCAGTGGTTAAGCCTCTGCCTTCGGCTCGGGTCATGATCCTGGAGTCCTGGGATCGAGCCCCACATTGGGCTCCCTGCTCGGTGGGAAGCCTGCTTCTCTGTCTCTCCCTCCTGCTGCTTGTGTACCCTCTCTCGCTGTGTTTCTCTCTGTCAAATAAATAAAATCTTTAAAAGAAAATAGATTGCCTTTCACAAAGGCTAAGCTGTTGTTGACTCATGCAGCAGAGAGACCACTCCTTTCAGTCGCCCCTCCCCCACCAATTGAATTGTGGGTAAAGGGAAAACACACACACACACACACACACACACACACACACACACACACACACACACAGAGGCTATTTGGAGTGACTGCTGGCCATAAGCAACCCTGTAGCTGTGTGTGTGCACTTATGGGTGGGAGAGGGCAGAGCCCAGGCTCCTAAGTGAGATTGTCCTGATGTAAATTCCTGCTCTGTTGTTTTCTCACATTGTGACATTAGGCCAATCATTTAACCTTTGTGAGTCTCTATTTTCTAGAAAATGAGGGTAACAGTAATAATACTTCTCCCTAACGGGGCTGTTGCAAGAATTAGAGAAGTTAGAACTCGCGAAGACCCTTCAATCAGGGCCGAGAAGAGTCCCTGGCTCACAGGAGAGACATTCGGTATGTACAAACGTGTAGGAGAAAAGTCTGGAAGGATACACACGGTCAGTGGGGTCAGTTCTGAAAAGGGGGTAGGATGGAAGGCGAGTAAAACATTTTCTACTCTAAGTATTTCTGTATTATTTGGGTATTTTGTAACAGAAATGTATTTGTATGTCAGTTCTATGATTTTTTTTTAAAGATTTTTATTTATTTATTTGACACAGAGAGAGATCACAAGTAGGCAGAGAGGCAGGCAGAGAGAGGAGGAAGCAGGCTCTCCACTGAGCAGAGAGCCCGATGCGGGCCTCGATCCCAGGACCCTGAGATCATGACCTGAGCCGAAGGCAGAGGCTTTAACCCACTGAGCCACCCGGGTGCCCAGTTCTGTGATTTTTTTAAAAAAATACTTTAGTTGTTTGAGAGAGAGATAGTGATAGAGTGAGCACAGAGGGAGAGTGAGAAGGAGAAGCAGATTCCTCACTGAGTGGAGAGCCCAATGTGGGACTCGATCCCAGGACCTTGAGGTCATGACCTGAGCCAAAGGCAGACGCTTAACTAACTGAGCCACCCAGGCGCCCCTGATTTTTTTTTTTAATGATAATTTTAAAAGCAGGAAAAAGGATGTCTTGCTCCCAGAGGCAGGATCCAGTGGCTTTTCAAGATAGCCCGGCGTTGGCATATCTCCTCAGGTGCTCGCTGCTGCCAGTTGGAACTAGGAAGAGACTGGCTAGAGCAACCTTAGGTCCTCTTATGTCCTGGAGGAAGGGACCCCTTGCCTGTCCTTCCTGTCCTCTGCCCAGGCAGCTGGTCGGCTCTGCAGGTCTGCCTCCTGTCCCCAGAGCCCATCCTGAGCTGCCCTGTGTTGGCTACGGTTCGCCCTGCCCTCTCTTCACTAGGCCTTGATGGTGTGGCTGCTTCTCCTGAGTCAGCCCCTTAGTCAGACTGGTTTCTCCAGCTTTCGTCCTGCCCTGCCAGCTGGCACCTGGCATGGTGCATGAGAAGTGCTTTCTAGATGTGTACTAATAAATGAGTAAGCCCCACATCCTCTCCCCTCTCCCCACACGGCCATGTCCTATTTCTTTTCCCTCTTCCATGTGCTAAGCGTGGGTGTCCCTCGTCTCTAGGCGTGAACCTTGCTTAGCTCTCTTTTCCAGTCTTCCCTTCCACACTCTGCCTGTAACTCATCACTCTGGAAAGGCCTTCCCAGCATCATCTACCCCAGGACTAGTGTGGGTGCTCCTCCTGGGCACACTTCTGGCATCCTGTCCCTCCCCACAGTGGCTTTTATCACCTCACAATCACTGGCTTCTCCCCACTAATCCTTGAGCTCTTGGAAGGCAGGGATGGTAGTCACTGCTCACTACCACGTCCTTAACATGGGCATGGCATTGGCCTTTAGCAGGTGCTCAGGAAATATTTGCACAATGAATGATATGGTTGCAAATTTTAGCTCTCTCCTGTACTTCAGCCTCATGTTCCCAGCTACCTGGAGCAGTGACACCAAAACCTCACTGATCATTGGACTCCCCTGGAAGGTTTTTAAAAACCCAAAGTGAGGGGCGCCTGGGTGGCTCGGTCAGTTAAGCATCTGCCTTCAGCTCAGGTCATGATCTTGGAGTCCCAGGATCGAGTCCCACGTTGGGCGCCCTGCAAAAGGGGCATCTGCTTTCTCTCTCTTCCTCTGCCCCTCCCCCTTCCTCTGCCCCTCCCCCCTACTTATGCTCCCTCTGTCTCTCATACTGTCTCTCTCATATAAACAAATACAATCTTTTTTAAAAAAACCCTAAAAGCGAAAAAGCATTGTACAGGACTGTATGTTTTGTGTGCTCTCATTTGAACAGGATTTCTCGGGAAGGCTATGCAACAACTGAGGGGGTTGGGGGAGCAGGGGGGTTCAGAGGGAGACTTTTGACTCTGCTGTTGGATTTTATACCTTGTAAAATATTTACTGGTTTTTAAAATTTAAATAGAGAACTATTCAGGAGCCACTGTAAATAAACAGTTCCTGAGCCAAGGCAGATGTCAGGAATGAGCTTCTCTAATGAACGGGTCTGTGGATTAATTCCGCAGCCATGCTGGTCATCCACAAGTTCTGGGAGCTGACTTCCCCCTTGGAAGTGCTGCTGCCATCTCCAACGCAAACAGCCCCACGCCCGCCTCCTCATTTCCCCCTAAAACTTGCTTTTCTTGCAGTGTCCTTCTGTCCTTTCTGCTCGCTTTCTGTGCAAATCTCGTCCATCCTTGCAAGACCCAGACAATATTGGCTACGGTGGCATCCTGATAAGGCTCAGACGCTGCTGTTGGTACACTGGCATATACCCATCCCATTCATGCATCGTGCTTTCTCTTGGACTCCTTTTTAGCAGCAGCAGTGTTGACAGACTTACCTGTATGACCCTTTTTGCCATCTACATACACCTGCACACATGTCGATTTCAGATAAGGTGATGGGAAGCTTGAGGGGCATTTCACAGTGCATCAAGCACAATAGACAGATGCCTCATCATGTCCCCCAATACTCATGTCCCGCCTCTTCCGAGAAGCCCTCTGTGATTGCTCCAACTCACAGTACTCTCATTTGTTCCACTCCCAAACATAGCAGTTCAGGACTTCATTGGCTCATGTGTGCTGATTTGACTGTCCACACAGGTTGTAAATTCCTAAGGGCAGGAGCACAGCATCTTAATTCTTGGTTAACTTTATTATGCAAGAACAGTACTGGCTCATTGTTGACAGTACAACTTTTTGGGTTACTGACATTCATTTTTCTTTCCTCAAGAAGGGATTGGGGTGGGAAGAGTCAAGAGATCAAGAGAAATTTCTTGAGAAGTCAAGGGTATGGTGATTAATAATGATAATAATTACCCTTTATTGAACCACTTGTATCTGACAGTGGCTTCTTTGCTTGTATTTTAAGATGCATTCAGTATTTTATAGCTGATCCTTACAAACACCTGAGAAGGTAGGTACCATTGTCCTCCTACAGAGAGTTTAAACAATAGCTTTTAACTCACGGAGCTTGGTTGGAACCCTGTTCCAAATCCTGTACCCCTCAGAGGTGTAGGCAAGAGGGGGCATAGCCAGGAGGAGGGCAGCATGAGAGAGGGCAGAGGTGGTGACACTTGGTGGGGGGGTGGGGGGCCGTCGGACACCAACGGCCACTGAGGCCCTGACACCTAGGGAGGAGACACCGAGGTGTGCCACCAGCTCTGCTCCAGACTTTTTCCTTACCAACAGGAGAAATGGCTTGGTCTCTGACCCCCTCCCCTCTGTGAGATCTGCATGAATTCCCTAATGCCCCTTTTCTTCTTGGTTTTTGAAGGCAATTGAGAGATTTGAGTTGGAGAAGACCGCTTTGAGAGAGAAAAGTCACGACGGCCCCAGAGACAGAGGCAAAAATCCTTTCTCATAGCCTTGCTGGTGTGTTTGTGGGGTTCGGCTTTTGTTAGTATCCCGAATGGGGTGACGCAGGAATCCAGCATTTCAGCTGAGGATGTTTTCATCCTCTTTTGAAGGAGCCTCACATCTGAGTTGCTGGCATTGGGCAAGTTGGGAGGGAAGGACAACGCACTTAGAGACGGCTTCCTGTACGGCGCACTGCGCCAGGGCTTGTTAAATCTTCCTAATGTTCCCACCTGTGGGGTAGGTGCCGCTGAAGCTAGTTTAAGGATGAGGGAACAGGCTTGGGGGCGAGGGAACCTCTTATCTGCAGTGGGTCCCGGATGCCGGTCCCAGCCTGCCTGCACAGCCCGGGCCCAGGAGTCTCGCCCATCAGGAGGGGGATCTTACTGAGTCAGCAGTGCGGGTGGGGTCCGTTGAGACTAGCAGTGAGCCGTCACGGCCATACTTACTGCATAGCCGGGGCCAGACCCACGGCTTCTCACATCCTGCTTCTCTTCGGTTCTTCTGCAGACAAGAGTCAAAGCAAGTCAGAGGTCACCTGCACAGGCTCCAAATCCAGGAATGTCAGATCATTCATTTTGAAAAGGGTAAGGGATCTATCGCTCGGTTTCTTTCTGACCGGTTTCCATAAGGCACGAAGCTAGATTTTTAGTCCTGGGGAGGGCACACTTCGTACCTGGCTGGCGACGGTGCAGGAAAACCGCAAGGGGATCTTAAGGCATCTTAATAACTCTGGAATTGCTCATATACCACCCTCCTAGGAGTAGAATGAGGAATGTTCAGAGGTCATTCGTTTATTTGTAGAGCATCAAAGATGGGTCCTCTTAGAAAAAATAAGTTCAGAGTGGGCTCCCACAGCGCCCCAGTGCTGTCCCGCTGCAAGAGACCCCTTCACATCACGGTGCACGTGGTGTCTGTCGCTCGGACACCGCGGGAAGCTGGCAGCCAGGGGCAGGTCACCGGCCTGTCCAGCATCATGACCTGGATGATGGCAGAGCCCCCGCTGCCCGCCTGGGGCCCGGCTGGCCGCTGCCTCCGTAGCTGCAGACTGGCCCCACCTCGAAGTCACCCTAGGGAAGATTCTCCCAAGCTCTCAGGTCATAGGTGTTCAAATCATGCCAGAGCCCACGAAACCATCTGTTATTGTTACCACCCACATTGGGCTCCCTGCTCAGTTGGTTAAGCAACTGCCTTCGGCTCAGGTTATGATCCTGGAGACCCGGGATCGAGTCCAATATCGGGCTCCCTGCTCTGCGGGAGGCCTGCTTCTCCCTCTCTCACTCGCCTTCCTTGTGTTCCCTCTCTCGCTGTATTTCTCTCTGTCAAATAAATAAATAAAAATCTTAAAAAAAAAAAAAGCTGCTTAGTCCCTCACAAGGTTTTCAGTAGGTGCCTTGGGTGATGGTGATCAATTTTCTCTTTCCAATTCTGTATTTTCACTTTTTTTTTTTAATAGTGATTACATTGCCTCTTTCAGAACTTCTTTCTAAATAAATAAAACCCCAAAAGGAGGAAACTGTGTGCTCCAATCAGTAATGATGGTAATATTCATTGGAGGTCATCGAATAGTTAATTAAATGATAGCACATCTCCTCAACGGGATTATTATCTTAAGTGATAAATTTGGAGACAGTGCAGCAATGTGGAAAATCTGAAGTGGAGAAAGCAGAACATAAAAGAGTGTGCGTGTGCGTTTATGTTTTGTAAAGCGAGTGAAGTTACACATACAAATTTGTATACAGGTGCTCAGAGCCTGAAAGGGAAAATAAAAATAACACAAATAGGGGTTTGGTAAGTGGTGCTGGCATCATGAATGCACCCCCATTTTGGGGGGCCAGCCTGCAGCTACGGAGGCAGCGGCCAGCCGGGCCCTGGGCGGGCAGCAGGGGCTCCGCCATCAGCCAGGTGCATGATGCTGGACAGGCCGGTGACCTGCCCCTGGCTGCCAGCTTCCTGCGGCATCTGAGCGATGGACTCCACGTGCACTGTGGTGTGAATGGGTCTCTTTGCAGCGGGTGGTTATAGCATCTTCGTGATGGAAAGGGGAAGATACCCTATTATTAGTTTTAAACCGTCACATGATGGACCTCATTTCCATATTCTGCTTTTTGTTTCAGAAAATCGCCCATAAAGATCTCCTGGCAGAGCTGTACCAGTACACACCATTTAGTGGCGCTCTACCAAACTGGCTTCCAAATGGGGTGAAGTTCTGTGACATGGTGGGCAATGTGGTCCGGGCTGAGAGAAACCCCCTTAGTGGCAAGGTAAGGAAAGGCCATGGGCACTTCGCCACGGTCACGCTCAGCTCCGTGAGGCCTGGCTGCACCCCAGCTCTGCAGCCGCCTGCGCGCGGTAGGCACACGCGGCTGTCCCTGTCGTAGAGCCCAGGAAACCTGGAGTCAGGGTCACTGAGTAAGTCACCCAGGGTCACACAGTTTGCAAGTGACTGAACCGAGCCCACACATTCCCTCCAAAGCGTAGATTCTTCCCCTCAGAGGACTAGTTTCCAGACTGTTTTGATCATGTGTCCTATCAGCAAGAAATGTTAAGCAAGTGACATCACCACGCATGTTTCTTTATAATTGATACCCATGCTCTGTTGTCAATAGCTACGTTGTATGTCAGTGATCTTAATTTCTTGTGTGTTTTTTTAATTAGCTATTAGTTAGAATATTTTCCACCCACACCTCTTGGCACCCCTTGGGGTGAATTACCACTGGAGCCCACTGAGTACCTTAGGGGCCAGGGCTGGCGGCATTCCAAGGCCCAGAACAGGTGGGAGATACCGCTCAGGAGATGGGGACAAGTGTCTGGAGGGGTGGGGAGGGGAGGAGGCCGAGGAAATGGTATCCGTAGCCCTATAGCTGTGCCTCAGCACCCTTCACGGTTGTTCACTAACTACCTTGTCCCCAAAGCAGCTCCCATCATTGTCCCCTTGGCTCCTAACTAGTCACCCCACCATTCCCGGGACCCAGCTTCTTAGTCTTAACTACCCACACTTCCCACTGCTGCTTCAGATCCCCCATCTCTCTCTCCTTCTCTCCCTCCCTCTGCCCCTCTGTCTCTTTCCCTTCCTCCTTCTCTCTCCCCTCTCCCCAGATGCCTTGTTTCATGCCCTCCTGTCTTCTGCACTGGTCCCTCCCCGCTGCCTTCTCTCCAGCGTGGCCTCTGTGTCAGTGCCATGTGCTTCCTCGGAGTCTTGCATTCAGACTTTCTAAGAGTGATGATCTGTTCCAACCAGTCACCGCCCAGCGCGGTGCCAGTGTTTACTGAAGTTCGAGTTCCTGGCGCCAGCATGGGCTGCAGTCAGCAAGGGGACAGCTGCCTTTGACCAGGCAGTGGTGGCTCTCGGGTCGGGTACCTGAGTCCCTGCTGGCCTCAGCGTGGAGGTGGAGGAGTGGCCCGCACTCAGAGCATCACATTTGCCCCAGGACAATGTCAAGAGATGTTCCCCGCATGGTTATGTGTGATAGCAAGGGCCTGGAAAGTAGCTCTCTGGGCTCTGGTTTCTTCTATAAAATATGGATGGGAGCAGTCTCTACCTAGAGGTGTTATTGTAAAATTAAATATGATAAAGATCTTATTTAAGTGTATAAAAAGCACTTGGGGGGTGCTAGAGTGGCTCAGTCAGTTAAGCGCCCAGCTCTTGTTTTCAGCTTGGGTCTTGATCTGATAGAGCTCCGAGTCGGGCTCCACACTGAGCGGGAATCTTCTTGTCTCCCTCTCCCTAACCCCCCCTCCCCCACTAGCGTACATGCACACACATACTCTCTCTCTCTAAAACAAATAATTGCAAAAAAAAGAAAAGCACTTGGCACCATGCTTAGTTAAGTCATGAGTTCTCAAAAAACAGTAGTTTCTATTACCAGCATTATTAGAAATAGTTCAAGGATGATTAGTAGAAGGCCAGCTCAGTCATTTTGGGTACATATATCAGGGACTACTTAGCCATCGAAACGAGTGTTTGTAAAGAGTGTATTTTGCTATGCTGTGATGTTAAATGAAAAATATTAGTATATAAAACTCTACAGTATGATATTCCATAAGGACACACAGGAAAATCTGGAGATGACACCATATATAGATGTTACCAGTGTTCGCTGAGTGATAAAGTTATAGCTTTTTCTTCCCTCTTTTTCTGTGCTTTAAAAAAGAAGAAAGGGGCACCTGGCTGGCTCAGGCAGAAGAGCGTGTGAGTCTTTTTTTTTTTTTTTTTTAAGATTTTATTTATTTGACAGAGAGAGAGAGAGATCACAAGTAAGCAGAGAGGCAGGCAGAGAGAGCAGAGGAAGCAGGCTCCCCACTGAGCAGAGAGCCCGATGCGCGCCTTGATCCCAGGACCCTGAGATCATGACCTGAGCCAAAGGCAGAGGCTTAACGCTCTGAGCCACCCAGATCCAAGGGTTGTGAGTTCAAATCCCAAATGGGGTGTAGAGATTACTTAAATAAATAAAACACTTTTAAGATATATAGGTAGATAGATAGATAGATAGATAGATAGATAGATAGATAGATAGATAAAAGAAAGACTTGAGAACAAATAGATTGTATGTTTCAGGTACCTGCTGTCCCTGTGTGACCTTCCTGCCCCTTGGCACAGCCACACGCCCTCATGTTACATTTGCTTTGTGGGTAGCCCCAAGGACAATGACCACTCTTACTTAATGTCCCATTTTGGAGGGCCCATGGGGAATGTTCCTCTTGCGCCTTAATCCCCAGGAAACTGCATCTTCTAGCATGCTTTTCGTCTTATAACTGATGCTTCTAACTAATGCTTTTCTTTGGCTCCCAGGAAACTCAAAGCAAATCTGTGTCTTACTGTTATTTTAACTTAGTTTAATTTAATTTTATTATTTCCTTAAAGTTTTCTTTATTGAAGGAATCTCTATGCCCAACATCGGGGCTCCAACTCACAACCCTGAGACCAAGAGTCTCACACTCCACCAACTGAGCCAGCTGGGCACCCCTGTGTCATACCTTTAAAAGGCCCCTCTTCCGTCCTGCTCAGGGCCATCGCGGGTCCTTCTGTGCATCCTCACACCCTCTCCTCCATCCCTTCTCCCCATCTCTTGGGAGCCCACGTTGCCTCTGCTTCAGAGACTGTGGAGACCGTTGCTAGACCCTGAGCCCCACGAGGATCAAAGGCCGGTCTCCCTGGTTCAGTGGTGGGTGCCATCCCGGCACCGAGCCGAGCCTGGGACACTTGCTGCCCTCACTTCTCACTGCCACTCTCTCCCAGTGCTGCCGCAGCCTGCCCCCGTTCCCATCCCTTAACATGGCCCGGGTCCATCCACGCTTCGCTCTCAGAAGGTCAAGTCCAAAGGATGTGTTTGTTTGATCCCTTCAATGGCCTGTCTGTGGAACTGACCCCAAGAAAAAAAAAAGGGAAAGAAAGAACTAGCATGCCCTTAGCGAGTGTTTCCTAAGTGCCTGGAGCTGTTCTAAGCACCTTGTATATCTCACTTACTCACTGAATCATCGTATCAGTCCTCGATGTGGGGGCTATTCACTGTCACCTCCGTTCTCCCTGATGTTGGCAGGCTGTGTCACAGGATCCAGAGGTGGTCCCTGGGTCCAGCCAAGAGGGGCCCTGGCTTCTCACAGCCCAGAAATCAAAGCAGCAGGAGGCGAAAGCAGAGTTTATACTGAAGGTACTGAGGGAGGGCAGGTGGAGACAGAATGTCTGCGAGACTCAGAAAGGAAAGGGGTATGAGTCTTGTCTATGTTCGGGGTTCCGGGGTTTTTGTTGAAAGTGGCGATCTGATGTACGTGTCCTCGTAGGCAGCCAGGACCTGATTTCAGCAATGACAAATGCCCTGATGTTATTCCTGGAGCCAGGGTGTGTTGATGTTGCTGTCCGGCACCCGTGGTCTGGAGCACACACATGACTGCATTTCAGGGCGTTCTCACCCGGTTCTCCTTAGATGTTTCCTGTTCTAGAGAAATTGGTAACTCCTTGTCCTTTACAAGGAGGACATACACTGTTTGCATTATGAGGCTTGTGTGAAGTGGTGGTGTAGGTCCTAGCAAGAATAGAAGCAGGAAAAGGAACAAAAAGCAGATTTTTTATGGAGCCTTCAGTTTCCCTAGTTCATCTGGATGGGGAAACTGAGCACATACGGAGTCAAAAATGTTGTTCAAGGTCACACGGCTTATAAGTGTAAGAGCTGGATTTGAATCAGGGCAGTCTGGTACCAAAGTCGGTGCTCTTTTAACTGCTCTGCCTCTACTTTTTCTCCAAGGAAATGGGAGGAATGGTGAAAAAGACAAAGCAAATACCAGGGCTCAGAGGGCTCCCTGCTAATGAGGGAGGCTTTCTCATCAGTGCACCTAGTCCTCCGCTGCCGTGCGCCTGAAGGGGGAGCCAGCGGGTCTCTTCCTTTGCATCCAGGAGGAAGGGAAGGCAGGAGTGGGGTCTCTTTGCTCGTCATAATTTTTTTTTTAAAGACTGTATTTATTTATTTATTTATTTATTTATTTATGTCGTTATTTATTTATTTATTTGTTTATTTATTTATTTATTTGACAAAGAGAGAGAGATCACAAGTAGGCAGAGAGGCAGGCAGAGAGAGAGAGGAGGAAGCAGGCTCCCTGCTGAGCAGAGAGCCCGATGTGGGCCTCCATCCCAGGACCCTGAGATCATGACCTGAGCCGAAGGCAGAGGCTTAACTCACTGGGCCCCCCAGGCGCCCTGCTCTTCATAATATTAAGGGGCAGCCTGTGTGGTGTTTCTAGGGTCAGCTTCAGAGCCTCCCAGGCCACGTGACCTTAGGTGAGAATCCTAACCTTTCGATCCATACCTTCCTCTTCTATAAACTGGGGATACCTATAGTATCTACCACATACATTGTGAACAATGAAGTGAGATGAGGGAATGTGCATAGTCCAGTGCCCGACACTTGGTAAGCGTTTATACACACATATACACACACACATATATATATTATTTACTTATATACTTATTTATTTTTAAAGATTTTCTTTATTTATTTGACAGAGTGAGAGAGAGAGAGAGAGAGAGAGAGACACGGCAAGAGAGGGAACACAAGCTGGGGGAGTGGGAGAGGGAGAAGCAGGCTTCCCTCTGAGCAGGGAGCCCAATGAGGGGCTGGATCCCAGGACTCTGGGATCATGACCTGAGCTGAAGGCAGACACTCAATGACTGAGCCACCCAGGCGCCCCTATATATGTATATTGTAAAGATCTTACTTATTTGAGAGAGAGACAGAGAGCACAGAAGTCTGCCCCAAGCCAAAGGCAGATGCTTAACCAACGGAGCCACCCACGCATCACGACATATATTATTAAGGTAGTAGCTTTGGAATCAGAGGAAGCTTCCAGACCCTGTTGCATCACAGTGAAGTCTGAATTTTCTGCCCCTCAGAGTTCACTGATAATTCTCATTTTAGAATTCCATAGGCTTCCTGGGAACCCAGCAGAATCTCCTGGCCCAGAGATTTGCATTTGCGTAATAGCTGTATTTGTTGATCACTGCAGATTGAACTGGGCGGGAGCTTTGGGGCAGGGGCCTGGAGTTACAGGTTTCCGTCCTCACTCCGCCACTTGCTGACTGTATTCCTTTGGGCAAGTGATTTCAGCTCTTGGATCCTTGGTACCCTCATCTGTAAAATGGAGACTATTATAGTAGTTAAATGAGAGCATGTAAAACCATGTGGGAGGTGAAGTTGGCACTCACTTTAAAGGGTGAGTATTGTTTTTAAGTTGATGCCAACATATGTCAATTTCAAAGATGACTGGCGGGAAGATGGTATGATTAATAATAGTAACAAACTTCGAATGTAGAAGGAAAGGCAGGTTTTGGGTGGAGAGTACTATAAATCAGCCTATGGCTCCTGGTGAAAAATAGTTTTTTCAAAAACAACAGCAATAATAATGTGATTTTTTTTCTTCAAGTCTTTCTGTTCAGAGAAAGAATTAGAGAAGTTTCTCTCTTCTCCTTCTCCAAGAGCCATATGGCTGGATAGCTTCTGGTGGATCTTTCATGAGAAGTACCAGGTAATGCAAATCTGATCGCTTCTCTCTCTTGCTTAAGTGATTTTTCTATGGAACAAACTCCAACCTCTTTAACCGGGGCTGGAAGCCTCTCTGATTCTGGGGAGCACCCCTTCAACCTCATCTGCCACCCTCCCCTCTCCCGGCCTCACCCATACACCCTGTGCTTCAGCTACTGTACAAGGTCTTGTTGCCCCCTGAGCATCAGGACCCGGTCCCTGTCACTTGGCTGGACAAGCACAGGGCCTGCAACAGAGTCAGGACCTCCCAGCTCAGAGTCTGGGCACTTGCTTCAACAATCAGCCTCTACGCATATGTAAATCCTCTAAAAATTAGTGTACTGTTTCATAAATAACATGAGGTTAAACATCTCAAGAATAACATTCTTAAACATGAGAGAAGAATATATTTCAGCATCTCAGCCGTTGGCCGTTTCAGCCAGGGGCTCTAGTAATTCCGTCTCCACTTTTTTCCCCGGTAGCCCAACAAGGCAGTCCAGAATCAGCTGTTTGATCGGATAGCCCAAAACTACGCCTCTCTCTTGTTGCATGAATCCAAGTCCCACTATGAAGAGGCGCTCTTAAAAGTGAGCATCAACCACCGTTTGGAGGAAAAAAAAAATCATACTAGATACCTCTTCACTTCTAATGCCAATAGAATGCCCTTAACGCTCTTTCCATGATGCAGTAAGTAGTAACTTGTGCTATATCCATACACTGCCTTGTAATGCAGCTGCTACAGTAAATGAAGTAGGTCTATATATAGTATATTTTAAGTGAAAAGTGGAGCAATTTATAGAACTCTGTTTAAAAATGTATATGTGTATGTATATGTACGTGTGCCTATGAATAGAAAAAAAGTCTGGAAAAATATGTACCGAACTCTTAGCAATGGTTATCTCTGGGGAGTGAGGTTTTAAGAGACTTTCTTTTCTATTTTATGTATTTCTGTAGTATTTAAATAAGCATGTAATGTTAAAATTATGAATATATATATTCACAACGACCAATTAAACTACATAAATTATTTAAATTACCATAGTCAGACTTAAAAGGCAAAGGAGAAACCATAGAAATCACGTGGCATATTCATCACACGATGTAAAAGAACTTTTACAAATCGGTGCCCCAGCTGGCTCAGTCACAGGCACATTTGACTCTTGATCGCGGGGTTATGAGTTTGAGCCCCATGTTGGGTGTGGAGAGTTCCTAAGTAAATAAACACTTAAAAAAAGAGAGAACTTATACAAATCAATAAGAAAAAAAATGCAACGCCCCATAGACCAATTGACAAGGTACATAAACCAGAAATTCACCAGGGAAGAAATACAGATGGGGAAAGAAAGGTTCACCCTTAACAACAGTCAAACATACAGATTCAAACAATGATCATTTGATACCCCTCCTTACCTGCTAGATTGCATGGATTAAAAACAGTGATTATGAAGGATCTAGGGAAATGGCACTCGGACAGTCTGAGTGAGAGGTGAATTGATACATTTTTGCAACAAGGCACTTATACTAGTTAAGTGTCTGCCTACCGAGTCACTTAGATTTTCCATGCCTCAGTTTCATCATCCATAAAATGGGGATAATAATGTCTCGCTCACTGAGTTGTCTTAAGGATTAAATGAGATAATGTTTGTAAGACCCTGACACAATGCCCAGCTCCTGATAAGCCCCCAGCGCCTCATGGCTGCTATAATTACAATCATGATTGCATCTTCTGGAGGTCGTTAATTGGATACTCAGGCAAAGCTGCTTTCATTCATGCTTTCTACAAATTTTTGGCTGCTTGCTATGTGCCAGACAGAGAGGTAGCTTAACAAATAAAAACAATCAGTCCACGTACTTTGTAAAGTCTTAGAAATGAGACAATAGCCACTGATGGGGGATGCTGAAGTAAATTTTGATATGCCAGTCAGCCCAATATTACGAAGGTCATTCTTGGGGGTAAAAATTCCAAAGAGTTGATAATAATCCAAGGAAGTGCTTATACTCCATTGTTAAACGAATTAGGCCAGATACAAATGTGTAATTTGAGATCAACCATAGTTAAGAAGGAGCAACGGTACCGATTATGCAGAGGGGGAGAAATGGCGGTAGTTAGTACTGTCAGAGTACTTCCTGATCTCTCCGGGAGGTAGCAAGATGGCAGGTCAAATGGATCCCGTCGTCTAGGTTACTCTTTGGTTGAGTGGCAAAATGGGCTGAGCCCCTGACCAGGAGCAGAAGAGCTGGGGGAGGGGGATGTAGCCGACCAAGCATCTCCTGAGGTTGAGGTGTGGTCCCCAGGTAGGGTAAGGAGTCCACCAAGATGTGGGCTAGTGGCAGATGGAAATTGCTCCCCCCCAATGAATGGAAGGCATTGCGGTGTCAGAGTTTTATCACAGATCCTTTCTGCAAGCGTATGGAAATGTTCATGATGGTGCCTGTGCTCTGTTCCCCACTCCTTCCACCCTCAGAAGTTGCCGTCGCTGCTGAGTAAAGCTGTGTATACCAGCTTCTGTTGCTGCTTCCCTCAATCCTGGTTCAACACACATGAGTTCAAATCGAGCATCTGTAACACGATGAGCCTGTGGATTTCAGGTGAGAGGGGGCTGCTCTGTCCTGGGGAAGGCGACCCAGAAACACTCTTCTGCCCAAGCCTAGGTGTGTGTTTTGCCATCACACCCTTCACTGAGGCACTTGTCCTTTTCTCTTGCTGACATCAAAGAAGGGAAGGTATGCGGTTAGAGCCCCCAGGAATACTGATTTCCCTGCTTCCACAAAAAGTTCGGAGACATTCTTAGCCCCTTCTTTGTGTCCAGTGATCTGCAGAAAGCAGGTTTCAGCAGAGCTTAGTTGGTCACATGCTGTGGACTCGTGGACCCAGAGCTCAGGAACCCCAAAACGGATGCTGGTTGGATGACCCCACCCTTCCACTTCTGGGTGACCGCATGTGCATTAACTGTAGTCCCCGAGTCCCTGCCACACAGAATGCCAGGCTGATGTTTGCTTTTAACTACTTGTCACTCCCGTTCCCTAGTTCCCTCTTCTTGACCTATTTTCTAAGGTCATTAACAACTATTACCTATTAAGAAGTTCCTGTGTACTAAGTACTGGACTAAGTAAGCATCTCTTCATGTTTCCTACCGTCTTGGGGGGTCTCCCAAGTTCATTCCCACATTAGGATATCTACTGGGAGAACTCAGAGCCTCAGCATGGAGTTATATTTACAGCTAAGATCATAGCAATGTAGAAGGCTACACAGCCAGGGAATTCATGTTCAGACTGCCTTCTGCTCCCTCCCTTCCGCGAAGAGTTAGGCAGGGCACTCTCATCCCTCTGCAACAAAAATGTAGCAACGTGTGCGATGTTTCTGCCTGGGGAAGCCGACTAGAGACACATCATGCATGGTTTATATTAAGGGCAGTCACGTAGGCACCTCTGTCTATCCCAAAATTCCAGGAAAGCAGGTGTTCGGCAGAAGCCACATTAGTCTATAGATAGCCTAGGCGCAGGGAGTCATTCTAACCAGTTAGGGAAAAAATTCCCCCCCAGCTATATTGTTATTATTGACATATAAATTGTGCTAGTTTAAGATGCACAAAGTGATAATTTAAGGCAGGTACATACTGGGGAATGTTAACCATAATAAGGTTAGTTAACACATCCTTCACCACACATAATTACCATTTTGTTGTTAGGGCAGGAAGACTTAAGATCTACTCTCATAGCAATGCTCAAATATACAACACGGTATTATTTTTTTTTAAGATTTTATTTTAGTTTTATTATGTGAGAGTGAGCGAGCGTGCAGTGCGCATGAGCAGGGGGAGGGGCAGAGGGACAAGCAGACTCTCCGCTGAGCTGGCAGCCTGGTGCAGGGCTCGATCCCAGGACCCCAGGGACACGACCCGAGCTGAAGGCAGATGCCTAACCGACTGAGCCACCCAGGTGCCCCTACAACATGGTGTTAGTAACTACAGTCATCGTGCTTATACATTAGATCCTGGAGCAGGTTCCTCCCACAGTTGGAAGTTTATGCCCTTTGACCAACATCTCTTTCTTGTCTTCAGCCCCAGCCCCTGGCAACCACCATTCTTCTCTCTGCATCTATGAGTTTGGCTTTTCAGATATCACCTATAATTATGTGAGATCCTCTGTCTCTCTCTGTCTGCCTTATTTCACTTTAGCATAAAGCCCTCAAGGGTCATCCATGCTGTTGCAGTGTCTGATTTTCCTTCTTTTCTTATGGCTGAATAATATTCCATCATGTAGCTATACCACATTTTCTTTGTCCGTTCATCCATCGATGGACACTCAGATTGTTTCTCTGTCTTGACTATTGTGAATCATGCTGCAGTAAATGTGGGAGCACCGAGATCTGAGACAGGGATTTCATTTCCTTTGGACATCTATACTCAAGAGTGGGATTCCCAAATCATACGGTAGTTCAATTTTTAATTTTTAAGGAACTGCCATACTGTTTCCCTAGTGATGGTATCAATTTGCATTCCTACAGGGCACCTGGGTTCCTCTTCTCCACATCCTTACCCACACCTGTTGTCTCTTGTCTTTTTGATAATAGCCATTATAACAAATGTGAGAATGACATCTCATTGTGGTTTTGATTTGCATTTCCCTGTTGATGAGTAATGCTGAGTGCTTTTCTCATATACCTGTTGACCATGTCTTTAGAAAAATACCTGTTCAGGTCCTTCGCCCATTTTTTAATCAGATGATTTGGGTTTTTTGCTATTGAGTCTATGAGTTCCTTATGCACTTTGGATATTTAACCCCTCATCAGATATATGGTTTGCAAATATTTTCTTCCATTCCATATGTTGCTTTTTCATTTTGTTGTTTCTTTTAGTGTGCAGATGTAGTTGATTTTTGTTTTTGTTGCTTATGCTTTTGGTGTTATGACCAGAAAGTCATTGCCAAGACCAATGTCAGATAGCTTTTTCCCCTCTATTTTCTCCCAGGAGTTTTGTGGTTTCAGATCTTACATTTAAATCCTAAACCCATTTCAAGTCAGTTTTTGTAAGTGGTATAAAAAAGGGTGTTCAGATTCATTCATTGGTATATGGCCGTCCTGTTCTCCCAGCACCATTTGTTAAAGAGACTGTCCTTTCCACATTGTATATTCTTGGCCCCCTTACCAAGTTTTCGTTGACCACATTTTATCCCTGTACACTCAGTTCTGTTTCATTGATCCATATGTCTGTTTTTATGCCAATACTGTACTATTTTGATTTCTTAGCTTTGTAATATAGTTTAAAATCAGAGAGCATGTGATGCCTGCAGCTTTACTTACTTTCAAGATTGCTTTGGCTATTCAGGGTCTTTTGTGGATCCACACAAATTTTAGTATGGTTTTCTCTACTGTGAAGACTACCATTTGAATTTCTTAAAAATTTTTGATAAAGATCGCATTGAATCCATAGATGGCTTTGGGTAGTATGGATAGTTTCACAATATCAACTCTTTTGATCCATTGCACAGCATATTTTTCCATTGATTCATGTCTTCTTCAGTTTCTTTCATCAGTGTCTTACAGTTTTCGATGTATAGGTTTTTCACTTCCTTGGTTAAATGTACTCCTAAGTATTTTACTGTTTTTGATGTTATTGTGAGTGGGTTGTTTTCTTTATATTTTTTCACATAGCTCATTGTCAGTGTATAGAAACCCAACTGACTTTCATATGTTGATTTTCTATCCTGACAATTTACTGAATTTGTTTATTAATTCTAATGGGTTTTGGGTGGACTCTAGGTTTTTCTATATAGAAGATCATGTCGGGGCGCCTAGGTGGCTCAGTCATTGAGCGTCTGCCTTCATCTCAGGTCATGCATGATCCCAGGGTTCTGGGATCGAGCCCCGCATCTGGCTCCCTGCTCAGCGGGAAAACTGCTTCTCTCTCTTCCTCTCTCCCTGCTTGTGTTCTCTCTCTCACTGTGTCTCTCTCTGTCAAATAAATAAATAAAATATTAAAAAATAAAAAAAGATCATGTCATCAGCAAAGGGACACAAATTTACTTCTTCACTCTGAGTTGGATGCCATTTTTTTTTCTTCATTTCCTTTCTTTTTCTCTCTTTTTGTTTTTTGTTTTCTGAGGGTTTTGTTTGGTTTGGTTTGGTTTTGTCTAATTATTCTGGGTCATGAGAGTGGATATCCTTGTCTAATTCCTGGTCTTAGAAGAAAAACTTTTTTTCTCCAGGGGAAGAAAAACTTTTTTCACCACTGAGTATGATATTAGCTGTGGGCTTGCTGTATGTGGCCTTTATTACTTGAAGTGTGTTCCCTTTGTACCCACTCTGTTGAGAGTTCTTATCATGAAAGATGTTGAATTGTGTCAAATGCTTTTCCTGCATCTACTGAGAAGATCGTGTGATTTTTATCTTTCCTTTTATTCATATGCTTTATCACATTGATTGATTTGTGGATGTTGAACCATCTTTGCATCCCAGGGCTCAATCCCACTTGATCATGGTGTATAGTCCTCCTAATGTATGCTTAAATTCGGTTCGCTAGCATTGTCTTGAGAATTTTTATGTCTATATTCACCGGCAATATCGGCCCGTAGTTCTCTTGTAATGTCCTTATCTGGCTTTGGTATCAGGGTAAAGCTGGCCTTCTGAGTTTGAAAGTGTTCCCTCCTCTTCAGTGTTTTGAAAGAGTTTCAGAGAGATTGGAGTTCATTTTTTAAATATTTGGTAGAATTTGCCTTTGAAGCCATCTGGTCCTGAGCTGTTCTTTGTCTGGGAGGGTTTTGATCACTGATTCCACCTCCTAACTCATTATTGGACTGTTCAGATTTTATATTTCTTCATGATTGTGTCTTGGTGGCGTGTGTACTTCTAGGAATGTATCACTTCGTCTAGCTAGTTAGGGAAAATGTTATCACGTAAAGAAATGTTTACCAGCCAACTTGCCAATGCTGGCCCAAGGCCAACCTCACAAGGAAGATTTTTCAAGGAGAGCAGCCTCGGGCCTGCTAAGTCTTTTCTGTGGAAAGGGAATCAAAGAGGTCCAGCAGCAAGCGAATTGGGAGCAAGCATTCAGGTCCAGGCTGTCCCACTGCAAAGCTATGTCTTTGACCATTATGCCATCCTGCCTCTCATTCTCTGACTCTTTTCTTCCTGTTCCTCCTTCTTACTCCCTTTTTTGTCTAAGGCTGTATCTCTTTCTCCTAATCCATTCCCAGTAATAAACTTCCTGTCCACTTACTTTGTCCAATGGAGACAGCATCTTTGCAAAAGAGTTCAAAATTTCTCAAGTGATCCTTGGTCTTTTCCTTTTTAAACCGAAGAACTGAGATAGACAGCAGAGTCCTAATGTCTGAGGGTTCAGGTTCCAAGAAGCCAAGACTCTGGAACACATGGTTTGCTTACCAGAAAAGCACGAGCCCCATTAACATCATCACCATCAAATATTAAGGTAGAGCCCATTTCTGGTTAGCTAAGTCTGATACTATGTTGAGCAAGTACTTACTGACCTCCTATTTATCTTGTGCTAGGACCAATGCTAAGCCCTCGAGGTACAAAAGTGAGTAAGATCCAGGTCCTGCGTTCAGGGGGCTCATAGCTCAGCGAGAGCAGAGGAGATAAGCAGGAAAAGGAATGACTACAATGCCATCACATCTGTACAGCACAGGGTCACATGCCCTGGTGTGATCCAGCCGTCATACCCACATGGTTGGGGGTTGGGGGGAGTGGGGTAGGATGAACCTCACCATCTCCTTTCCAGAGGAAGGCACCAAAGCCTCCCACAGAGGAAGTGGCCCCCCAAGGCCACAGGGTCGGCATAGAGGTGAAGCTAATGCTAGAAGCTTCCCCCTCCCCAGGACCAGCAGGGGGGCAGGGGGACAGACTGGGGCTCTGTCTTCTGTTTTCTGCCTCCTTTCTCTTTTATGGAAGTTTTCATGATCACTCTTCACTCGGTGTTAGGTGTCTACCCTTGCCTGCAGAGCTATAACAGCTGGAACTATTCAGAACTGGATCCAGAGAGATTCCGGAGGGAAAAACTAATTTTGCATAGAAGACTGTTAAAGAGTAAGGTACCCCTTGTGCACTGGGGCCCCCTGCCTCCCTACCACACCCAGCTGCTGTCCAGTTGGGACAGGGCGCACTCCCCCCACACTAGCCACCAAAATGACTGAAATGCTATTGCTTAGAAATTATGGTTAGAGTCGGTGCAACATCACCGCTGGGATGCGGGGGTGGAACTTAGTATTATACCCACGGAGGCCAGTGACTGGGTGTCTGCTCTGGGCGGGGCTCCTTGCTGGCCTCTTTATCCTTTTTTTTTTAAGATTTTATTTATTTATTTGACACAGAGAGAGAGATCACAAATAGGCAGAGAGGCAGGCAGAGACAGAGGAGGACGCAGGCTCCCTGCTGAGCAGAGAGCCCGATGTGGGCCTCATCCCAGGACCCTGAGATCATGACCTGAGCCAAAGGCAGATGCTTAACGAGGAGCCACTCGGGCGCGCGCTCTTCATCCTTAATCCTCAAAACAACCAGCTCAAGGACACACTACATCCATTTCACAGATAGGAGAGGAAAGTTCAGAGAAACAAGTTGCCCAAGGCCTCCTTTCTTCATTGTTGCCGGAGAGGCGGGAAGGGCTCTGTGTGCCAGGCATGCGCAGCCTGGCAGCACAGTCTAGTGGGAAATTGAGGCCACACAGTTGTGCTGGCAGGGATTAGGATTGGGGTGTACAGCAGCGTGCTGAGGCGGCGTGGCAAGACGTACTCAGTCCAGCCCCGAGAGGGTCAGTAAGTGGCACGTAAGCTGAGATCTGAAGGATGTGTATTTTAGGCAAGTGAAGGGAAGAATTACTGTTCCAGGTGAAGGGAACAGCATGTGAGAAGACCCAGAGGCATTCCTCATGGCAGCCATGAGAAGACTTAACGGGTCACGAGCCCACGGGTTGGATCCAGCCAGGATCCAAACTCAGGACTGCAAAGCCAGGGAAACACCATGCTGGGTTAAATGGATATTTCCTTCAGGCTGTGATGTCTACCCTTTTCATAGGGGGCACCCTAGGGATGCACGGAGGCCCTATCTTTAATAGATCAGTAGGACGCAGGGGGCAGACAACACCCCACTAATATCCTTTAACAACCCAGGACCCTTTGGAAGTGGAAGATTGGAGTGAGAAAATTATTTTTTTCTTAAATATGGTGAAAACAGACCATATGGTAAAGAATGAGTCAGAGCAGAGAGCGGTACTCTGATTAACAAGAAAAATAATGCTATTGCACACTGACTCCATTCTTTACACCAGCCACAGTTTTGGGGTTCTTTTGTGTCCTCCCTACCCAAACCTCATCTCACAGCAAGATTTGAGGTGCAGAGAGGTTCCTGTGTCCAAGGCTTCCTGGCACAGCTGGGGGCCAGGATTTTGCCCAGATGGTCTGATTGACCTCCTGCTCTATTAGCCAGTGGCCTCTCTGGCAGATGGCACTGGTCTCCCCCCTCCGTCTACCTCCCTTATGGAAGGTGAGGCCACTAGGTGGGATGGACCGACAGGCAATACTGTCCAAACCATGCGATCTTCCTGACCCTGGGGGGCGCTGGCAGAGCCGAGAAGGACAAGCAGCGTCAGCATCTCCCCCCCCCCCCAATGTACAAGCACTGGCCTAGGGCACTGGGAAGGCAGTCCTCAGAAAAGAGCATAACTGTACTCATAGCACTACTTCCTCAGAGCCAGGCACTTTCTTTGCTGCTTTTCTGAGCATTTACGTTCACTGACCGACTCCATACATTTGCTTTCCCAGGAACCAGCATGGACACATGAAAGTTTCAAAGTGAAAAAAAAATGTAAACTATAAACTGTCTCCAACTTTAACGACACTCCCTGAGGTTGATACATTGTTACTTTCGTGTTTGATCCAACATTTACTCATTTTGATGTTTCAGGGTTCTGAGTTTTTTGGTTTTCTTTTGAAGCCAGTTTTTTTTAAATTTGGGTTTGAGTGCTTACCCTGTGTACTGGCCTCTTCTTACATTATTAACTTTAGTTCGTTCATCTGCCCCACAAGGTAGTTAGTACTCATACCTTTAACAGGATCAGAGGTTGGGGAACTTGCTGAAGGTCACTCAGCAGAGAGAATGACAGAGGGGTGCTAGTATGCCGGCGGTTCATTGTCCTGCTGTTGGGGTTGCCTCCCGGGAGGGGGCTGTGTCAGAACTCCTGGTCTGCAGCGTCATGTCTGGGACAAAAAGGGACTGAAGCACATTTTTCTCTTCCCTAGAAAGAGAATTTTCTTTGTTCACTTCTAAGAAACTGGTCTCCCAGACATCTGCTCAGAGCAAGAAAGTTTCCAGCCATAAGGTGAGTAGAGGGGCACAGACCCAGACCCTTTGCACCCCCAAAAGCTTGAAAGACTTCTAGCTGGATCAACATCTCTGCAGTCCCTATCCATCATCTTGGGGAGGGGTCCTGGTGGTCCTCTACATCTGCGTGCATGAATAGAGCACCAGAGGGTCACCACAGAAACGCAGTGATTGAGGGGTGAAGGGGATGGAAGCGGTTTCTAAATGTAGGCTCAGCTCGAAGTGTTTTCATAGCTTTTCCTATCACTCCTCATCATAAACCTGCACCAGGCTGTCATATCTGAGGTAGGAAAGATGTTAGGGTTCAAAGCTGCCGACTTTCTTTTGAAAGAATTATTGACACATCTTTGGCACAAAAAGATGATTTTATTAAAGCACCAGAGACAGGACCTGTGGGCAGAAAGGGGTCGTGAGGAGTGGCCCATGATATATTTTCAGATTAGGAGGGGGTTCTCTAAGGAATTTTGGAAGCAAGGATTCCAGGACCTTGAGGGAGCTAACTATTGTTGAGAAAAGGTCATTTTACTGTCTAGTAAAACCTTAGTCATGAGACCCTTCAGATGTATCAGTGGGCGTTATGCTTGGGGGATGATTGCCAACATGTGTCTTGGGGAGTAGAGACAAAGGAAGTTTCCCACAGAATTTTTATGTTAAAGTAGACTCACAGGATCCTGGGGGTTGGGCTAGGATTGCCTTTTGCCCTTTGCAAAGTGTTAACATCGAGGCAGCTGAGATCCTGGGGAAGGTCACTCTGCCTGTTTCGATGACTGGTCAGTGGACTATAGTGAGGAAATTTAATTTTCTTCTGCCTTGTTTCCCACATCATCCCTACACCAGCTTGCCCCTTTCTGCCCTGCCCTGTGGTGTTCCCTCCTAGGTAGCTCCATTACCATCCTGCCCAATCCATCCCCTCCCCTCCCCTCCCCACAGTCCAGTTGGAGCCCCTTCACCACTGCAGTAGGCTCCCGACTCCCTCAGCCTCCCCACTACCCCTGCAATCTTTTCAGATTCCTCTGGGCCCCGCCTACTCCCCCTACCCTAAACACCCTCTCCTAGCCCAAATGAGAAAGACCTCCCAAACTTCCTGGCCTCTCTACGTGCCATCCCTCTTGTCCCAGGTAAGCTCCCTCCCCCCACTGCCACCCACATGGTCAGCATCACCTCCCATTGGTAACATCAAACCTGTCAAATGCTCCCCAGCAAGGCCTACTGTTTCCAGAGAGCTGGAAAAAAATAAATACCTGGGAAAACCACGAAGGAGGCCTTCTGCTGCCCATTTTGACCCAGCGAGGTCACCGGTGACGGCCTTTGTAGAGTTGAGCAGTTATGGCACAGATTTTATGGCCTGCAAAGCTGATGGCATTTCCCCTCTTTGCAGAAGGAGGCTCTCTATCTCAGCTGAAGGGCCTTCTATCTCAGCTGAAGCCTTCAGGGTCTGCAGTCTCCACCCTGGTCTGCATTCTTGTTCTACCACTCAGAGCCCTCTCCTTCCAATCTAGGGAATTATTGGGTCATCCACTGATCGTAGGTGTCTCTCCCACTCATCTTTAAGCTCTAGACCAATGTCCTTATTTCTAATACCCTGTAAGTAGCCTATGAGGCTTGATTCATTGTCGGACCAGCCTTTCCCCCCTTTGGTGCAGCTGGGCGTGTTTCCACCCTGGATCGATCACCCAGTGTTTGGAATGGGTGAAAGGTGTGCCTTTGTTTTGTAAAATGGGATCCAGGCTATTGCAGACACCCCCAGTGGTCAGGATGAGGACACTTGGGGATCTGGAAATGGATATTCTTCTAGCTGGCCATCCCAGTATTCCTTGGAAAGTCTTTGTGTCCCCACAGGGGTCGAAGGTCTCTGGTTAAAACCCTGTGCTCTCTGTAATGAAGAAAAGATACGCAGCTGCCGCTGTACTCTTCAGTATCGAAGGAGGGAAACCCCTTTATTGATATTATTATTGATATTATTAAAATCTAATAGAAACAGAAAGAAAAGGGAAATCTGTGCATAGGTGAGGGCAATAGTAAGCAGTAAAGGAGAAAACAAAGTCCCATCAAATTGGGTACTTAAAACATCCTGCCTCTCACGGGCTGGGACAGCTCTGCGGGGACAGCGGGGCTGGCACAGCTCTACGGGACAGCGGGGCTGGGGTCCCCAGGAAAGACCTAGGTGGGGTACCCTCCCCTCAGGCGAGACTTCCAACTGACCATCCCCATAAGGGCCATGTTTATATGGCACATGAGGGGGGTCTGAAGTTAAACATTGTTTGCATGCCTGCGGCTTGGGGAGGCTTGGGGAGCTGCATTTCCATGTTATCAAGTCTTTACCTCTTCCGGGAACCTAGGTTAGAGGCACTCGCCTCCCCCGCCCGGATTCCGTTCCAGGGGAAGCAAGGCAAAAT
Organism: Spilogale gracilis; assembly: GCA_004023965.1. Taxonomy (NCBI): domain Eukaryota; kingdom Metazoa; phylum Chordata; class Mammalia; order Carnivora; family Mephitidae; genus Spilogale; species Spilogale gracilis. Next base: position 44,560 of record PITA01011950.1, read on the forward strand.
TTACAGGTCTTGGGGCCAGTTGTGACCTGGAGGTCAGCTAATGTCAACGAATCAGGCTCCCAGCGTCACTTATGCAGCGTGAGTCTCACAAACGACACGCAAGACACATCACAGAAACCTCTGTCCCCGTAATACACTCTCCTGGCTTCAGACCGCAGCCGCACGGCCTGAGACAAGCTACTCGGGTCCCTAGGACTTGCTTTCTGCAGGTGGGACGTGAGCAGCAGCAAGGGCTTTGCCCCCATTTGCAAAACATGCAGCACAGGGGTAGGTGGGGCTGGGCTCTGTGTCAGTCCGAGGCCACATCTCCCAGCTGGGCCCTCAGCATCACCTGTCCCGGCACGTCCAGGCTCCCCTCCCCTCGCCCTTGGTTGGTCACTTACCAGAGGCCTTGCACCGCCGGCTGCCTTTCCCACTTGCCCTCCGCCCCAGGACCTTCCAACCATTAGCAGCAGCCGGAAAGAAGGCCCTCACCTTCCTACCCCAAGGCGACTGCCCCGATCTGTACCCTCACCATCTGCCAGCCCCCAGTACCTATGGAGGAAGGGCCTTGACATACTTGGGTCTGGACCTTGTCCCCTGTGGGCACAATCCCATCTTTCATCGTCTTCTCCCGCTGTTGGATCATTCCCATCACCCAAGTCCTGCTCTGGCACCTCTTGCCTTTGCCTCTGGACCCCCATTTCCTGACCCCCTTCCCACCAGACTTTCTGAAAAGCCTTGTCCGCACCCATGGATCCTGCCCAGGATCCAGCTGCTCCTGCCTCCGTGGCCCCAACCCTCATCTCCTTAGCTCTCTAGTCCATGTCACATGGTTGGCTGCTCCCACAGTCTTGAGACACTTTTTTTTTCTCTTGGCTTGCATGTTGCCAGAGTTTTGCACGCGCCTGCCTTCCTGTCGTTGTGTCCTAGTCCCTTCCCCTCTACTTATTCTTCCCAAGTGGTCTCATCTAGTCCTCTTGATGTGGTTTTGGAATATAGGTGAGGTTCAGCGGGATGAGGTCCTGAGCCCATGACCCAAGAAAAACTTCTTAAGACATCTTTGGTGCAAAATGGTGGTTTTATTAAAGCACAGGGACAGGACCCATGGGCAGAAAGAGAAGGGGGGGCGGATGGCAGGGGGGTAGCCTCTTGAGGGATGGCCAATTAGATACAAGGGAATTGGGGGAAGTAAGGAAAAGGGAGGTTTCAAGGCATTAACAACAAGATAGTTGGGGGATGCCTGGAAGAATGTCACACGAGTCCCAGCCAGGAGTGGGGGGTGCGGTTTGCGGGGCGTCAGCTCTTGCCCGGCCTTCTGCTCACTCACTGCTCATCTTCTGGCTTTAAAAACCACCCCTAAGCCAGTAACACTCAGACCTCCCTCCCCACCCTGGTGTATCCAGCTCCCCGCTGGGCCTCCTGCGGGAGCGGGGGGATCTCAGTGTTGTGGTTGTGATTTGGGAATGTTGGAGAGGTGAGGTTGGGTGGGGTCCGGAGCCTCCGGCCAAGAGTGCTGCTGCCTTGAGGTTGTGAGGAGCGGTGGGTTTTCTACTATGGGGTTGGGGAAGGTAAGGCTAAGGGAGGTTTCAAAAGAACTTTCACATGCTAAATAGGACCTACCAGATACTGGAGGCTTTGCCATTGTCCAGTTAAGGTGGTTTTCCCCTCTGGCAAGGCAGTAACATAGATAGCTGGAAGTTTCCTGGAAGAGTATCACAGTGTCCCACCCAGGAGGGGACAGGGGTTTGCAGGGTGTCATGTGTGCTTTGTCCCCAGCCAGCCCTCTGCTCCCTCATCATCGACATGGCAAGTGGGGAAGGACATTCGCCAATCCCCAGTACCCAGCGTCCGGCTGAGGGCGGCAGCCTCTAGCCGGGCGCCTCCCTCTTCCCCGTGGCCCCAGCCCCATGTACACCCAGGGGACCAGAGTCACCTGTTCACAGACATATGCCGCTTAAAAGCTCCAGCGGCTACTCCAGTGCCCTTGGAATCCAATCCAGACGCGTCAGCCTGACATGGACTGCCCTGCAGAATCCGGCCACCACCTCTCTCTCTAGATTCCTCACATCCTTTCACTCCCTCGGCACCAGACATCAGCCCGCCGGACTTTCTTCTGCCTCTTGGACACTCCAGGCCTGTGTCCCGATGGGCCTTTGCACTGTGACCTAGGCCTGGAACGTGCTGTCTCCTCAGAGTTCCTAGGGAATGGCTGGCTCCTTCTTGTCCTTCAGATGTCAAGTTCACTGACCCCGCCCCAGTGAGGCCAGTCCTGATGGCCCAATGCCCTGTCGGCGCTTCTCACAGGCTGTGTGGCCCCCAGGGACTTAGGTATCATTTCGTGTCTGGCCCTCTCTATCAGACTGTCAGCTCCAGGAAGACAGGGCCCCATTTCTTACTGTTCTATCTCCAGCTCCTAGGACAGACCTAGCACAAGGAAGACACTCAACAGATACCCTTGACCTCACGAATGGGGCCATCTGTGTGAAGTCTTGGTCCCGCGCTTAGCGTATAGTGGTGCTCTTCCTACAAGGGTCCGGCCCCAAGAAGTGGAGACAAAGTGGGCACTACAGAGGGCTAGCCGTTACTTGGGAGACCAAGATCCCAATATCATTTAATGTTTCTGCACTGCCTGCACCACGGTGTAAAACAAAATGTAGTTTCTTTATACTGAAATACAGAAAAATCTCCTGAGAGTTATTTCAGAAACATAGCTAAAGATTCAGTTTTCTTCCCCAGAAATAGAAATAATCAAAAGCTTTCCAACCGTGAAAGGCGCTGAAGTCTTAACTGGGTGAGCCAGGATGGACTGGTGGAGTTGCATGGTGAGGACAGAGTCAGTCTCTCGTTTTTAGCGGACACACTTCACCATCTGCTCACAGAAATAGCTGTCTGTGTTCAAAATATGTTTTTCAACGGCAACAATCTGTCTACAAGTCCGCAGTTCTAAGCTGCTTTAAGTCTGACCTGTGGTCCGCCCTTCTCTTGCCTAGTGTTGGGGGTCTGCCCAGTGGGAATGACAAAGCATCTAATGGCATATCTGGCTACTCCTAGGAGGCTCAGCTGTAAATAAGGGCTCCTTCCTTTTAGAGGCGGGGTCATTCATTCACTTAACAAATATTAGAGAAGATCACCAAAGAAGGTCTTTATAAGGAGGAGTCATCGTCAGAATCTCCTCCAAGAAGAAAGGTATTAAGGAAAATGGTGGCTCACCACTCCCCAGGGAGGGCCAGCGTGTCAGTTTCAGAGGCCACATCACTGAGAACGATGCCCAAGCCGTCCCATCTCTGCAAAGAGACGCTGCTGGGCCTCCACCAGCGTTCTTGGGAACTGGGAGCTCCAAGTTCCACTCTCCTTCTCTGTCAGCAGTCTTCCCAAAACTGGAGTCTGCATGGCACTGCCTCATCATGTTGCTGATGTTTATCCCTCGAAGTTTTGGGAAGGTGCGGTGCATCTAAGGGGTGGACTGTAAGTGAAATGTCTGCATCCCTGCCCCAAAAGAAGCTGGGGAGAGCAGCTTAAGCCTTTCATTTTGCAGCATAGGTCTTGTGTATATGGAGAAGGAAGGGCACACATGTGACAGTTAACACCATCAGAAAGAGCCCTTTGAGCTGAGAGCCAAAGGATGAGGAGTCAGCTATTAAAAGAGTGAAGAGAAGAACCTTATAAAGAGAGGGAACAGTGTGTGCAAAGGCCCTGAGGCAAAAAAACCCAAAAACTTGCGGTATTCAAGGAACAGAGAGAACAGCAATGATACTGTCACCCAGCCCATGTAGGAAAGGGGCAGGAGTCGAGGTTGCAGAAGTAGCAGGGGCTGGTCCTGTACAGTTGGGAGGGTCGTATTATGGAATAGGGATATAATTTAAGTGCTGCGGGAATCCATTAAAACAGGGAGATGACACCCTCCAATTTATATTTTTATAAGATCACACTGTCTTCTGAATATGGAGAATGTAACAGAAGAGGACAGACCACCAATTAGGAGGCTTTTGTGGTTGTCTCAGGAAGAGAAAGTGACAGCAGGTGGTGAGAGGTGGAAACCTGAAATGTGTTTTGGAGCCAGACCTTTCAATAGGTGCTAACAGATTGGCTTTGGGAATGGGGCTTTCATAGGGAAGGAAAGGAAGGACACAGGGAGGCTTCCCTGGGGTGTGGCTTAAGCATCTGAAGGTGCCATTTACTTAGAGGAAGAGTGGAGTCCTTGAGGTGGGGGAAAGCTACCAAGAGTTCAGCTTTGAACTTGTTCCCTTTAACGTACTTCTAAGAAGTATGGAGGCAGGTTTCACCTAGATAGTTCAACCTACAAGACTAGGCTTTGGAGGAGAGGTCTGGGTTAAAGAAAGAATAAATCCTATCTAAGTTGTCTATATCCGTGACAAAATATGGGAGCTAGGAGTGAAAGACCACCATGGAGCCATACATAAAGGCAGGAAAACACACTAGCTTGGTTCTGGAAGATCAAAAGGTCCCTCCAAATGATTACACCTCTCAATTGTACGGCTTTCAGCAAAACTGAGCCTCTATGTTCTTAACCTGTGAAATGGACATCACAACTGATACTTACTCTTGCAGATTCAGGGACAGGAAGATGCCCAAGATTGTTCAGTCGGGTCCTGTTGGAATGTCTACTCATTTTAACAGAGTTTTCCCAAGTCGCAGAGCATGGGTACAGTAAGGGTCATTAACAGAAATGACCCAACTCCTCCAGTTCATGCCCATACCTGCTAATACCAGGTCCACAAAGCCCACTGCCCTCCCAGATACTTTGGGGCAGCACCAGATTGAATCTCACATTGGCTCAAAAACAGGCTCCCTGGCCGCCCTTTCCCATCACAGCTGAGCCCTCAGCACAGGGGATCTGAGCAGCAGGGTGAGCATATGGGGCAGAAGGGCTCCATCTCCTTTGGGCCATGGTGGGGAGGAGATCCCAGAGCAGTCTCAGCTTACCCCCCGCCCGCACAATAGTCGCCATGCCTCACAGCTCGGACATGGTCACCGGTCACACCCCAAGACACTAAATGGGGATGTGTCCTCTCTAGGCCTTCCAACACCCTTGCAAGGCAGGTAATATCTTTATTTGACAAAGGAAACAGTAGACTCAGAGGCGAACAACTTAATCCAGCTACACAGCTGACCTCTGCAGACGTGAAGACACACTCAGTCTGAGCTCCTTGGGCACCATCCTGCTTCCTTTCCAACAAATAGACTTACACCCAGGATTGGAGTCGGTTGAAGTGCACTTATTCTCTGCTGGATTACAGATCTCTCTGAGGCCTGTTAACAGGCAGCTGCGATACTTCATTGAGCCGGGAGCATTTTCTCTCTCACACATCTCAGGACCCATGTCTATGCTCTAAAAATCAGCTGTCGGACAGCCGGAGGCACGGGACACAGGAAGTCCTTGCCACGCGCTTCCCATTCAAATACTGTATTCGTGTAATAAAAGCAAAATGCTTGTTGCGGCTGGTGGACTGCTTGTCTGCCGCTGGGTGGGCCATCTGTTCAACATTACCCAACTCCCCCTCATCCTTAAAGACAGAACAGAAGTGTCTTCTCTCCTTGGAAGCCCTCCAGCTCTCCCCAGAATCTCCGTCAGAATCGGGAATTCTCCACCCTGGCTTCCCAACGATACCCGAGAGCGCTAGCTGCCATCTTGAACCCTAAGAACAAGGCTCCTGTCTTAGGAATGTGGTAACCACGAGCTGGAAGAAGTCAGGGTCCCTAAGGATTTATCACCACAGAACTACCATATTAGCCCTGGAGCGCCTACCTTCAGACTGTTCTGTGGGAGGGAAATTTCTACCTAGTTTGAACCACTGTCATTTTGAGTCTCTGTCACTCACCTAACCCCAACTCACGTTACCTCTCTAAGAAGTAGGTGAGACTTTCCACCCCTTAACATAAAATGTCTCCTGAGGGAAGTACAGCACGTGAGTGTGAAAACAGTGGCGGCAATGCTCACAGAACCCCTTCCATGAGCAGCCGCTCATGCGCTTCGCATGCACGTGCTGACTTAATTCTCGTAAGGACCCAGGAGGAAACCAAGACCACCAAGAGGTTCAGGGACTTGTCCGAGATTAGCAGCTATTTTGAGGGACGGGGCTGGGACTGGCAGCCTGGCCTGCTCTGTCCCCAGGACATGCGTTTTCCACATCAGCCACCTCTTGGCCGTGCTCCTGGCTCAGAGGGCTGAGTGCTCAGGCCATACTGAACGGTCTCCCTCCACATGTTCTGTCTCTGAGAACAATGAGAAATGTCTAGGAAATTTCATATACACTATATTCCTCTCATAACCAGTTTTACTAAATTTATTCTTTTTTTCACCCCCCTCCCCTGGAGTCTCCTCATATAAATTCAACCACTGAGAAAGAGTCTTCGGCCAAGAAGTCAGCAGATACATCACAAACACAGAATGCCACAAAAGGTACATTAACTGGTTGTCTGGCACCTGGCTTCGGGGTCATCTAGAGCAGGGTGGAGAAACTGCCTTGGTGTGTGAGAGTTAGAGAAGTAGGTGGCCCAGAGCATAGGGTCTGGGTCATGGGGGGGACGTAAGCGACTTTGGCCATCAGTTTTGCTCCTGTAATGGCTGCCAAATAGACAATACAGAACCTAAGAAAACAAACAACAGCTTAAGTATCATTCTAGACAATTGCATACATGTCCTCGTTATTCCAAAAAAATTAAACAATCCTTTTTCTTGGTGGAGAATTGAAGGCTCAGAGTAGATGAATTTATGTTTCAAGCAAACTGTTATTAAAACAACAATAACTTGGAAACTACCGTTGAGAGATATCACCAGATTCCAAACAGAGGTAAATATTTGTAGGAGACTTTGAAAAATACAAACATGCAGTTGACTCTTGCACAACACAGGGGTTAGGGATGCTGATCCCACCAGTCAGTCAAAAATCCATGCATAACTTTCGACTCCCCCCAAAACTTAACTACTCATATCTTAGTGTTGACTAGAAGCCTCACCAACCACATAAACAGTTGATTAACACATATTTTGTATCTGTATTACGTGCTGTGTTCTTACAATAATGTAAGCCAGAAGAAAGAAAATGCTATTAAGGAAATCATAAGGAGGGGCACCTGGGTGGCTCAGTCAGTTAAACACTCTCAGGGTGGTGAGTCCAAGCCCCACGCCGGGCTCCATGCTGGAGGCGGAGCCTACTTAAAAGAAGAAACAAAACAAAAGCCAATTACATATTCAATTCATGAAGGCCCTTGAGTCAAAGAGGAAGGATGACAAGGGCCTTAGAAACTACTTGAACTGAATGAAAATGAGACCATTTTTTCTAACATGAGCAGTTAATGCTGCAGATGTCCCTTGCACACTGAGGCCTTTCACAAATGTGTTGGATATGGTCTCTTAATTTTTATTCAGTTCAGATTGCTTCCACTTTGTAGCTCTTATGAAGAATGCTGCTATGGGCATCCATGTACAAGATTTTGCGTGCCATATGTTTTCCTTTCTCTTGGTTGTATGTAAACTAAGGGATGCGCTTGCCAGGTCATGTGACATTTTGAGGTACTGCCAGACTTTCCTCCAGAATGATCATCATACACGATTTGAAGCATGTAAGAGGAGAAAAATCACCTATTGTATGTGCTGTATATAACCACATATATGTACTATTTATATTATATATTTACTGTGTATATTATATATTTACTATATATGACCAAATATTTATTATTTCTATTGTTTTCCCACTCTTCTTCTTCTTCTTCTTTTCTTCCTTTTCCTCTTCTTTTAAGATTCTTATTTTTAAGTAATCTCTGCACCCAATGTGGGGCTCGAACTCACAATCCTGCGCTCAGGAGTCACATGCTTTACCGTCTGATCCAGCCAGGCACCCATATTGTTTTTTCATTATTCTTGAAGTTCCAGGTTTTCCTTTGGTACCATTTTCTTTCTACCTGGGGGGTGGGGGGAACCTTACAACAGCCCTGCTGTCTGTCAATCCCCTTTGTTTTCTTTCATCTGAGAATATCTTTATTTCACTTTCATTCTTTTTTTTTTTAAGGTTTTATTTATTTATTTGACAGAGAGAGCACACAAGCAGGTGGAGGGAGAGGGAGAAGCAGGCTCCTCACCGAGCTGCATTTTTTAAAATAATAAATCTGTTATACTAAATATAGCACTTTCCTGAGTTCTGTGCGTCATCCTAGTGAATTATCAATCTTGAGAGTGGATCATAGGAACCCCCAAATTTGTAATGAGCTGGATAGAAATGTGGGTAACTGGGCATCTCATCTGAGACTAGTGCCTGAAGTGAAGACGGTTTGTCAGGCTGAGTTCTTTAACTTTTGTAATGTGAGACCAACTCTAGGGTAGATTTGGAACTTAATTGAATGGAGACCCAGTTTATAGCTGAGAATTGGAGAATTGGTATAGAAGAACCACACATGTGGTATCAGAAAATATCACACAAATTGGATAATTTCCCCTTCTTTTTGAATATTTAAGTTAAAATTCAATTAACTAACATACATTATTAGTTTCAGAGGTAGAGTTCAGCGATTCGTTGGTCTTATATAACACCCAGTGCTCATGATATCATGTGCCCTCCTTAATGTCCATCACCTAGTCACCCCATCCCCACCTGTCTCCCCTCCAGCATCCCTCAGTTTGTTTTCTGTGTTAAATCTCTTATGGTTTGTCTCCCTCTGTGATGTCTTCTTGTTTTATTTTTTCCTCTCTTCTCCGATGATCCTATTTTGTTTCTTAAATTCCACATATGAGTGAAATCATATGATAATTGTCTTTCTCTGATTGACTTACTTCACTTAGTATTATACCCTATAGTTCCAACCACATTGTTGCAAATGGCAAGCCTTCATTTTTGATGGCTGAGTAGTGTTCCATCACATACACACATCCCACATCTTCTTTATGCATTCATCTATTGATGGACATCTGGGCTCTCTACATAGTTTGGCTACTGTGAACATTGCTGCTATAAACACTGGGGTACAGGTATGCCCTCAGGTCACTATATTTGTATCTTTGGGGTAAATACCCAGTAGTGCAATTGCTGGGTTATAGGGTAGCTCTATTTTCAACTTTCTGAGGAATCTCCATACTGTTTTCCAGAGTGGTTGCACCAGCTTACATTCCCACCAACAGTGTAGGAGGGTTCCCCTTCCCCCACATCCTTGCCATTTCCTGACTTGTTAATTTTAGCCATTCTGATTGGTGTGAGGTAATATTTCATCATGGTTTTGATTTGTATTTCCCTGATACCGAGTGATGTGGAGCATTTTTTCATGTGTCTGTTGGCCGGTTGGATGTCTGCTTTGGAGAAATGTCTGTTCATGTCTTCTACCCATTTCTTGATTGGGTTATTTGTTCTTTGGGTGTTGAATTTGATGACTCCTTTATAGATACTGGATACTAGCCCTTTATCTGATAACACATTTGCAGTTACCTTCTCCCAGTCTGTTGGTTGTCTTTTGATATTGTTGACTGTTTCCTTTGCTGTGCCAAAGCTTTTGATCTTGATGAAGTCCCAGTGGTTCATTTTTGCCTTTGTTTTCCATGCCCTTGGAGACGTGTCTAGCAAGAAGTTGCTAAGACCAGGGTCACAGAGATCGCTGCCTGTTTTCTAGGATTTTTTTTTTTTTTAGATTTTTATTTATTTATTTGACAGAGAGAAACACAGCGAGAGAGGGAACACAGCAGAGGGACTGAGAGAGGGAGAAGCAGGCTTCCCCCTGAGCAGGAAGCCCAATGTGGGGCTCGATCCTGGGTCTCCAGGATCATGACCTGAGCCGAAAGCAGTTGCTTAACCAACTGAGCCACCCAGGCACCCCTGCGTTCTAGGATTTTGATAGATTTGCTGTCTCTCATTTAGGTCTTTTATCCAGGACCCTGAGATCATGACTGAGCCGAAGGCAGACACTTACTTACTGAGCCACCCAGGTGCCCCTGGATATTTTAAATATCTTAAGATTTGAGTCTGGCTTGAATGTATTGAGAAGGTGGAGTGTTTTGTTTTGTTTTGTTTAGCAGAAATTCACCCAGTTAGTTTCAGATGACAAGTTCTGCCTTCTACAGTTTGTGTTTTCAGGGTTCAGTGTCAATGTTCAAAACTTTTGCAGTGCCATTTGGATCCATCCTACACATGTGCCACCCATTTGAGATCTGAGCTTGCACTTCAGTTCGCAAAGCCTTTTTTAAGCTCTTTAGAGTCAGATACACATATGTGTGTGCAGCTTAGGTGAGCGTGGCTTCCATTCACAATTTCACAGGATTCCTTTCTTGACCTCTCTCCTCTCACCCATGCTCTGGCCCCAAAAGGATCCCTGTCTGGTCTTCTGCTAGAAAGTTGGAACTTCAGTCTCTGCCCTCTTCTGCATATTTCCTATGACTGGGTCTCCATGGACAGCTGGGAGGAGGGCTGAGAGGAAAAAACTAACAGAGATTCCCTCCACACTCCTTGTACCACCAGTCCATGGTCCAGAGAAGGATTCCCCTTCCTCAGTGTTTTAGATACCTACCCAGCTGCCACTTCTGCTGCTGTCACTATCATATAGGTTTGCAGCTTTGGGAAGAGGGCTCACTGAGATGCATGGATGGAAGAGAAAGCAAAACAGGATTTCCCCCCTCTTGCTATCCCTTAGGGCTTCTCACTTCTTGGACCACAAACAGAGGGCTTCTGTTGGATCTCCTTCTGTCTTCACCTGGTGCTCTGTTCTGGGATTCATGTTGCCTTTGAGCTGGGACGTACATGAGGAAAAAATAAATCCAGGAAACTCACTCCCTATGGTTCTTATTTTGAGTTCTGGTTTTTTTCTTTTCCAAGCCACTTGCTACAATCTACTTTTCAGAGTCCTCAGATAGCCACCCCATGCATTATGTCCAGGACTTTTAGTTGCATTGAGTGGGAGATGGGGTCGAGTGTACTTACACCATCCTAACCAGAACTGGAATCCTGTTAGAGTTCTTGTGGTTCTTGTTTTCTTACTCCATATTATTCTAATTCTTTGGAAGTTACATATTCTCTCTATATTCTTTATTGCAGATTTTTCTTTATTCCAGTGAATCTCAAACAGGAACAATCTCTGTCCCCACCCTCAAGGAATATTTAGCAATGTCTAGAGACATTTTTGGCTATAAATATCTTGGGAAGATGTGGCCACTAACATCTAGTGTGTAGAGGTCAGGGATACTGCCAAACATCTTACAACATATAAGGCATCCCCTACAGCAAAGAATCATCTGGCCAAAATGTCCGTAGTACCAAGATTGTGAAGCTTTGCTTTATTATAAGCATCTGAATTTCTCTCATTCATATTTAGTTTTATCTAAAGTTAATTAATATCTTAACCCACCTTTCCTGAACAAATCAAGGACTTGGACTAATCCAAGCCTAACTCCAATCTCCTCCCTTCAGACTTAAATGCTCTTTTGTCTAGTGTTTTTAGTTCTGTCTTATTTTAAAGTCTTGCAAATTACACATTATACGTAGCGTTGTAGATAATTTTTTTTTGGCCTTAAATAGTCATTTTATTTGCTTACTATTTCCTGATGCCCAGATCATCTTCCTGGGATTATTTTTCCTGGAAAAAAATATAGATAGATAGATAGATAGATAGATAGATAGATAGATAGCTATTTAGAGAGAAAGAATAGGAAAGAGAATCTTTAGTAGTTCCTTTATCATAATTATATTCCTTTAGTTTTTGTTTTTCTATGAATGTCTTTATTTCACCTTTGTTCTTGCAGATAGTTTACTGGATACACAAGTCTACCTCAGTGCTTTGATGATTTCATTCTATTGTGTTCCGCCTTCTATTGTTTCTGTTGAGAACTCTGCAGTCATTCTGATTGTTTTCCCTTTAATAGATGATCTACTGTTTCTCTTGGCCCATCTTTAAGATAGTCTGTTAACTTTCTCCCACAGAAAAGCTATAATTTTGTGCAAGCTTTGGATCTTTCATTGTCAACATCCTTCCTGATTCTGCTTAGCATTTTTATTTATTTGTCGGCTTGCTTGTTTGTTTTGAAGTACGCTCTACACCCAATGTGGGGCTTGAATTCATGGCCCTGAGATCAAGAGTTGCATGCTCTTCTGACTAAGCCAGCTAGGTGTACCTCTGCCTAGCGTTTTGGAGGCCATCAAGCCTCTCCTTCCTTACTCTATGGCCACTTGTAGAGAATTCTATGCATGGCATTGGGTTGGTGTTACACTTCGTATTGCATGCCTTTTTTTCCTCACTAAACTCTGAGTTCCTTGAAGATATTCTACTTTCTGCACTGAGCACGGGCCTAACACAGCAGATGTTCAGTAGATGTTTGCTGGATGGATGGATAGATGGGACAGATAAGTAGAGGGACAAGTATGTGGCCGCAGGCATACATCTGGCTAAATTGCAAGTGAAATTGTATGAATTTACCTGAGCTACTTCCTCTAGCATCTCCCAATGATCTGAATACACACAGACATTTTCACACTAATAGGAAGCTGAGATCTGAGATATGTGCTTTCTCATCACAGCTGAAAAGCTCCAGTGATCCCTTTCTTGTTATCATTCTATTGACAGAGCATCATGGTCAGACTCTGGTCTTGAGGAAAACTGCAAAACTAGTCAAGAAGATATCAGAAGCAAGACGACTTGAGAATATGCTTCCCAAGCAGGTGAGCACATGATTGGAAAATTAATAGTAGAGATGACTTAAGAGGGGCTAGGAGATCTGAGGAAAGCCAGAACTGTGAAGATGTCAGGGTAACAATTCCGGTATTTCTGATTATAGACTAGGCTGATACAGTCAGGAAATCTCCTAAGGGCAATTCCTGGGTAAGGTAGGTACCAGTTAGTTGAGTGAGCGTTTCATCTGGATTTCTCCAGGAATTTAAGTTACTTGCTTGGAATTCAGGAGCCTTGGTGAAATGGAAAGAGAGCACTTAGCCTCAGTTTCCTACTCTAGAAAATGGGGACGGTAATTCTAGGTCATGGTGTTATTATGAGGTTTACAAAACAAATAAGTGATAAAGCCAAGACTTGCATGCAGATCTGTCTGACTCTGAGCCTGAGCTTTTCATGCCCGAGCTTTGCCACTAGCAAAGTTGCCAGAACTTAAAGGGCCCTGGGTTAAGGTGTGTTGTCTCCTCTTCTCCTCCCCTCCCCTCACTCTTCCCCACAAACCTCTGCGAATGGTAGTTTACATCAGTGGCACCTTCGGAGTTCTTGAACCGTCTTCATTTCTCCATATTTTACTGCCTACTTCCCCTCAGCATTTAGAAGTGAAATCTTGAGAAGTAGCAGGACATGGTGGAAAATACAGACAGACATGGATTCAACGCTCAGTGCTGCATCTTATCAACTGTGTTACTTAAGCAGGTTGTTTAACTTTTCTGACCTTCTTCTATAAAATGGGGGAAATAGGGGCGCCTGGGTGGCTCAGCGAAGTGTCCGCCTTTGGCTCAGGTTGCGATCTCAGGGTCCTGGGACTGAGTCCCACGTCGGGCTCCCTGCTCCTCTGAGAGTCTGCTTCTCCCTCTCCCTCTGCCCCTCCCCCCTGCTCCTTCTCTCTCTCTCTCTCTCTCTCTCTCTCTCTCTCTCTCTCTCTCAAATAAGTAAAAATCTTTTTTTTGGGGGGGGCACCTGGGTGGCTCAGTCATTAAGCCTCTGCCTTTGGCTCAGGTCTCGCATTGGGTTCCTTGTTCAGCAGGAAGCCTGCTTCTCCCTCTCTCACTCCTCCTGCTTGTGTTCCCTCTCTAGCTGTGTTTCTCTGTCAGATAAATAAAATCTTTAAAATACATAAATAAAATCTTTTTAAATTAACATATAATGTATTATTTGTTTCAGGGGTACAGGTCTGTGAATCATCAGTCTTACACAACTCACAGCGCTCTCCATAGCACATACCCTCCCCAGTGTCCATCACCCAGCCACCCCATCCCCCCCTCCCCTTCCAGCAACCCTCAGTTTGTTTCCTGAGATTAAGAGTCTATGGTTTGTCTAAATAAAAAAATATATATATTTTTAAAAAGTATAGACCGGGGAAAATAAAGTTCTGCGGTGGTATGGCCCTTCCTACCGACAGGTCTGGTGGTAGGTGATGAGCAGTTGTGTCCTACTCTGTGACCCATCTGGGTGAGGAGAGGAAGGCGAGCAGCTGGAGTGGATGGTGGCAGATCTGGACTGGAATGGAACGCAGCTGAGAGCCAGTGGCCTGGCAGAGACAAGAGGAAGGGAAGCGCCAAAGGGGAGCGGGCTCAGCCAGCTACTTACGGGGGCCCACCGGACACCCTTGACTGAGGAGCTAAAGTGTGACTCCCCCACTTGGAGAGGCACAGCATTGATGTAACCCATTTCCCATTCGTTTTTTTTTTTTTTAATACCATAGTTTTTATTGAGAGGATAATCTTTGTCCATGGTAAAATAAACAGTATTAAAGGATATGTAATAAAAAGTAAATTTCTCTTCCATGCCAGACCCTACACAGAGGCAAAGGCTATTTTCCCATATATCCTTGAAGAAATGGCTGACGGATGTCAAGGAATACAAATCTTTTTTTTTTTTTTTAAGAGCAATGTCCTTGAAACCCATCTTTTTTTTTTTTTTCTTTAAGACTTTACTTATTTATTTGACAGAGAGAGAGATCACAAGTAGGCAGAGAGGTAGGCAGAGAGAGAAGAGGAAACAGGCTCCCTGCCGAGCAGAGAACCGGATGTGGGCCTTGATTCCAGGACCCTGAGATCATGACCTGAGCTGAAGGCAGAGGCTTTAACGCACTGAGCCAGCCAGGCACCCCAAATATTTTTTTAAATACACAAACTGTGATAGAATATTCAGGAGTTTGCATTTTGTTTTTCAACCTAACACACTACAGTTAATGATTATTGAGTACCTCCTGTGTACCAGACACCATCCTAAACACATCATACATATTAACCCATTTAATCCTCCCATAACCCTGTGAAAAGTTTTTAGTTTTTATTTATTATCCCTATTTTCTAGTTGAGGAAACTAAGGCTCAGGAAGATTAAGTATCTCGCTTAAAACCAAATAGCTAATAGGTGGCAGAGCCGAGAATTTTCAAGGACATAATTTATACACCATAAAATTCATCATTTTAATGTACAGTTTAGTGGCTTTTAATTTCTTCACAAGGTTATGCCATCATCACCACTATCTAATTCCAGAACATTTTTATTGCCCCCCCAAATGAAACTGTACACTCGTTAGCAATCACTCCCCGGTCACCTCTCCACCCAGCCTCTGCAACCTCCAAGCTACTCTTCCGTCTGTATGGATTTTCCTCTTCTTGACACTTCATATAAATGTGGTCATACAATATATGGCCCTCTGTGACTGGTTTCTTTTGCTTAGCATTATATTTTCAAGGTTTATCCATTAATGGCATCTGTCCATACTTCATTTCTTTTTATGACTGAATCACATTCCATGTATGAATGGACCACATTTTGTTTATTCATTCACCAGTTGATGGACATCTGCAGTTTGACTCCAGACTCATTTATTTATTTGTTTATTTATTTTTGAAGATTTTGTTTATCTATTTGACAGAGAGAGAGAGATCACAAGTAGGCAAAGAGACAGGCAGAGAGAGAGGAGGAAGCAGGCTCTCTGCCGAGCAGGGAGCCAGATGCGGGCCTCGATCCCAGGACCCTGAGATCATGACCTGAGCTGAAGGCAGAGGCTTTAACCCACGGAGCCACCCAGGCACCCCTACATCTGGGTCACTTCTATCTTTCAGCCATTGTGAACAATGCTGCTGTGAATAATCATGTGTAAGTCTGCGGATGCACATAGGTTTTCTGTTCTCTTGGGTATACAAGCCGGGAGTGGCATTGTTGGGTCATAGGGTAACTCATGTCTCACTTTTTGAGGAAATGCCAAACTTGTTCCCACAGCAACTGCACCATTTTACATTCTCACCAACAACGTGTGAGGGGCTTATTTTCTCCACACTAGTGCCAATACTTTTCTGTTCTTTCATGAGAGTTATCCCAGTTGGCATCATGTGGTTTTGACTTTCACTTCCCTGATGACTAGGGATACTGAGTATCTTTTCATGTGTTTATTGGCAGTTGTGTATCTTCCTTGGAGAAATGTTTATTCCATTCTATTGCCCATTTTCAGAATGAGTTGTTTTTCTTTTTGTTGTTGAGTTGTCATAGTAGAGCCAGGATTTTAACTTGAGCAGTCTGACTCCAGATTCTGTGCTCTAAATCAGACTCTGTACTGACTTCAGTATATCTTCTAGAATGTTCCATATGAGACCACCTGGAGATCTGTCACAGGCTGTTTTCACGTTACTCCTGTGTTCCATGTGGCATTAACCATTTTCTTATCGGTAGGCATTTGGGTGCTTCCAGTCTTTGTTCTTAGAAATACTGCTACCTTGAACGTCTTAGTGTTGGTGTTCCTTGTCTTGTTTGTATAAATACACGTGTAGAAAACATTCCTAGAAGTGGAATTGCTAAATCAAAGTACATCTTAAATTGCTCTCCAGTGAAGTCATGCCAATTCATTTTCCCACGAGCAGCATACGAGACACCGTTCATGGACCTTTGCCAGTGTCGTGCATTATCAGATTATTTGTTGCTGTTCTCATGAGGGTGAAATGGTACTTTTTATTGTTTCAGTATTAATGCTTTAATTATGAGGGAGGTTAAGTCTTTTCTTTTTAAGTTTTTATTTATTAATTTGAGAGAGAGAGAGCATGAGTGGAGTAGGTTGGGCAGGGAGCCCATGAGGCTCGATCCCAGGACCCTGAGATCAAGACGTGAACTGAAGGCAACATTGTCCAACTGAGCCACTCTCCCATTTTTCTATATATATATAATACTTTGGAATTTATATTTCTGTGAAATGCCTGAGTCTTTTGTTTTGGGTTTTTTCCTAAGTAGAAATATTTCTACGTCTGAAGTCGAGATTCCTAGTCTTTTGCTCATTATTATATTTGTAGAAGCTCGATTCTTAGTCATATGTTTGGCAAAAAAAAAGTTTACTATTAAATCATTTTACTTTTTGGTATTTCCTGTGAGAAAATTGTAAATTTTTTTACATTCACATTTATTAGTCTTCTCTTTTATGGCTTCTTGATTTCATGTCTTTACCACTCTCAGATTATATGAAATATTCTCTCGGCTTTTTCCACAATATTTTTGTTATCACCTATTCACAATGCAGAAACTTTACTCACGTAACCAGATGGCACCAGGGGTCACTCTGCTCAAGATTGGCTCAAGCCCCTTTGCTATAAGATTTGTTTGAAGCCCAGTCCTCTCCCCACATGTCTGTGAACTGTGGGGCTTTGTCTTTTCTGGCACTGAGCTCCTCTTTCATCCTGGATGTGTTCTGCACATATCACATCAGCCCAGATACGGAGCTTACCTCTTCCCTTCATTTTTGCCAAACTGCCCACACACGCCTGTGTGTGTGTGTTGTGTGAATAGAAGGTATCACTAGGTTTAAAGAGGTGGGAAGAAGGGGGACCCTATCAGTGCCGCTGAGAACGGTCATGTGAATTACCCTTCTTACAAACCCTTTAATTGCCCTGCTGGTTAGACCCTGTCCCCAGCCTTCTCCACTTTCCTCTCTCCTCTTTATCCCATCTCCAACTCCTGTTCGTTTCTGACTCAGAGCAGTGCAGCCCTCATCTGCCTTTGGCTCTAAGCTTCTCACCACGTGGCTAACTGACATGCGTTCCTGAGAAAGAACAGTCCCCTTGATGTGGGAAACAAAGGCAAAAGAACAAAATTACGTTTCCTTACCTCCTACAGCCCATTGACCAACCCTGTAGACAGAGTGACCTTCCTCTGGGAGCTACGACCTCGATGCAACTACCTCGATATTGACACTTTGCTAGGGGCAAATTTATCTCGACCCCAAGATACATATTAGCAATCATCCTCCAAGCATACGGCTCACTGTCTGAAGGGTCTCATGACTAGGGCTTTACTAGACAGTAATAAATGACCTTTTCTTTCCTTTTTTTTTTTTTTTAAGATTTTATTTATTTGACAGAGAGAAACACAGCCAGGGAGGGAACACAAGCAGGGGGAGTGAGAGAGGGAGAAGCAGGCCTCCTGCTGAGCAGGGAGCCCGATGTGGGACTCGATCCTGGGTCTCCAGAACCATGACCTGAGCCGAAGGCAGTCGCTTAACCAACTGAGCCACCCAGGCACCCCATTTTTTAAAAAATATTTTATTTATTTATTTGACAGAGAGAAACACAGCTAGAGAGGGAACACAAGCAGGGGGAGTGAGAGAGGGAGAAGCAGGCTCCCCGCCAAGCAGGGAGCCCGATGCGGGGCTTGATCTCGGATCTCCGGGATCATGACCTGAGCCGAAGGCAGTCGCTTAACCAACTGAGCCACCCAGGCGCCCCTAAATGACCTTTTCTTAACAACAGCTAGTTCCTCAAGGTCCCAGAAATCTTGCTTCCAAAATTCCATAGAGACTTAACATTATCTCTCACCTCCCCTCCCACCTTGAAAGTATATAATCAGCCAATACTCACCACCCTAGGGCCTGTCTTTCCACCCGTGGGTCCCCATCGTAAATAAAACCACCTTTAAAAAAAATTTAAAGATGTTTTGTATTTATTTGACAGAGAGAGTGAGAGATCACAAATAGGCAGAGAGGCAGGCAGAGAAAGAGGGGAAAGCAGGCTCCCTGTTGAGCAGAGAGCCTGATGTGGGGCTCAGTCCCAGGACTCTGAGATTATGACCTCAGCCAAAGGCAGAGGCTTAATCCTCTGAGCCCCCCAGGTGCCCCTAAAACCACCTTTTTAATAAAGGTGCTATTGGGTGGGGCATAAACAATGAATCTTGGAACACTGAAAAAATAAAATAATATAATAAAAAAATGCTAAAAAAATTTTTTAAAGGTGCGTAATAAAACCACCTTTTTGCACCAAAGATGATGTCTCAAGAATTCTTTCTTGGCTAGAGACTCCGCACCCCACCATTGTCTACATCAGCCGCCCTGTGGTGAATTCAAGTACCAGCTAAGATAGTTTCACATCCCTCTACAGGAAGAATGGAAGGAGACCTTGGTAACTGGATAGAGACATTAGTATCAAAAAACCTGCAGAACAGTGAACAGTAGAGCCTTTGGCTTCATATCAGGAACAAGGAAAGGACTCTCATTTCCATCTCCCTTTGAAGTTGTCCTCAACCCAGACGTCCAACTTCAGGGCTCCATCACTTTCTTAGACTTCAAAGGATTTCCCTTCCTTTCTTACAAGCTTCTCTGAAAAGGATTTTAAGGAGTGCCTGGGCAGCTCAGTCGGTTGGGCATCTGCCTTCTTCTCAGGTCACGATCGTGGGGTCCTAGGCTGGAGCCCCGCATTGGGCTCTCTGCTCAGTGGGGAGTCTGCTTCGCACCCTCTCCCTCTGCCTGCCTCTCTACCTACTGGTGCTTGTGTGCACTCTCTCCGTCAAACAAACAAACAAATAAATCTTAAAAAAAGAAAAGGATTTTAAAAATATTTATTTTTTAGATGTTTTATCATAAGTTTAGAGTGTCTCATTAAAATTTTAAATGTATACACCTATGGCCTAGCAAGTCCATTTCAGATAATCTACCCTGTAGAAATGTTCATATGTGGCCATACATTACATTAACCTGGACTGGAAAATAACAAAAAACAAAAAACAAAAAAGAAAACTTAAAATTTCATAGTGAAAAAGTGAATTGTGAAATGTCCATAATATGAACTACAGCTGCTGTTAAAAACAATAAGACAGGTTTTTTTGTTTGCTTGCTTTTTTGGGCTGTGTGTGTGTGTGTGTGTGTGTGTGTGTGTGTGTGTGTGTT
>PITA01011951.1:0-64336 GCA_004023965.1 Spilogale gracilis
CAGGAGGGCTTGTGGGGCAGTAGAGGTAGAAGCACAGGTAGCCGTTGATTTAGGTGGCAGTGAACCCTTGGCTTTTTCATGCTGAGCAGGGCGGGGAGCCACGGGCTGGAAGGCAATGCCCCAGATCCACAGGACAGCCGGCGCTCTAGGGTGCCAGTGGTGGGGAAAGTGAGCAGTAGAGTCTGGATATACTTTGAAGGTTGAGTGGGCAGGATGTGCCGATAGGTCAGCGTGGGTGCAAGAGAAGGAGAGGGGTCCGGGATGACTCTGAGTATTTTGCCGTGCACAACCGCTTTTATGCCAGAAGTTGTGAGTATTCTACAGCATGAACAGTGGGGTAAAGAGTTGTTGATGAGCTTGGACTCGAGAGCCACACAGCCTCGGTTCAGATCCTGGCTTCACCGGGACTTGCTATGTGACCTGGAGCCCCAGTGTCTTTGCCAGCAAAGTGGTGCTGACAACGCAGCTTACCTTGCCAGGGAGCGAATGCGTATAAAATGCTTGGACGGTGCCCCGCATGGGGCACGCTCTCTCCGAAAAGTTTGCTAATTTTATGCTAACTGATACATATGTAATGGGTTTACACACACGTGGATGCAATATGAGTTCGGGAAGTTCAGTACAAGGTTAGCTGCTATTGTTTCTATACACCAGTGTAATACAGTTTCAAGGTAGGTAGGAGTTATTTTAGGTAATTTCCACTGGCGGTTCTGTTTCTCTCCTAGTTGGAGCTGTCTTTACCTTGTCTTTCTCTTTCTCCCTGGCCCCTCCACACTGTGATGCCCTCACAGTCCTTCCACTGCACCCTCCACCCCAAAAGAGTGTTTTCTCTCCCATTCCCCAAGTAGTCTTAGCTTGGTCAGAAGTTAGAGAATCACAATCCCTTAAATCATCGCATTCCTCACCCCTTCTTGGATTTCTCTAGTCGGGCGTCATCCTTGCTTCCATGTTGGGAAGTCCCTTTCAGACTCATCCTCTGCCCTCGTTCCATCCGACTCCTTCCTTGTATTTCTGCACAGTCTCAAAGCTTTTATGTCTCCTTGAATGCCTTTCTTACCTTGTTTTCCCCCTAGGCTGGGGGGTCCCCACCCTGGGAGTTTGGGTAGGCTTTTTCCAAAGCACGTATTGACCATCCTCCCTTTTCCTGCTTCACTCCCATCCCCCATGAAGGCCCTGGCAGTGGCCTCCCTGTTTCCAGTCTTTCCCTTGGAAATCCGTGCTGGGGCCAGACCAGCCTTGTGGGAGCCCTCTCTCCACCGCCGCCCCCCACCCCGAACAGCTGCTCTGGCACAGTAGCCACTGGCAACTGCAGAAGCCTTACCACTGATGCCCCAGAGCTGCCCATGCCCCCTTCTGGCACATTCTTCGTTCTGGACCCGAGTGATGTCTATACCCACACATGTGGTCAAGTTCTCCGCTTTCCAAGACTTAAAACCCAGGCTCATTGCCATGACTTACGAGGTCAGCACAGGTTAGTGCCCACTTCCCTCTGTTGCCTTCTCCCACCCTCCCCCTTTGCTGTGACCCTCCACTCATATCAGTCTGTTCCCAGTCTCCTGAGCTCAGTGGACTCCTTTCTTCTTCAGGGCCTTTTCGCGAGTATGGAAGGTTCATTTCAGTCCTCACCTGGCTGACATCCCATGTACTTCAGATCTCAGTTCTAATCATTGTCATTGATACCGGGTCTCAATTAAGTCCCCAGCCCCTCCTTATTTTCTCATAAGGTCCTGTTCTTCTTTCTCTGCCTTCTCATGGTCTTGAGTCAAGTATTTCTTGGGTGAATACTTCTTTACCCCCCTCTGCTATAAGTTCTGTGAGAGCAGAGCCCGTGTATGCTTTTATTACCGCTGTGTTCCAGACACCTTGTGCCTGGCACAGATCGGCGCACTAATATTTGTTGAATGACGTCACTGGATAAATCAAAGAACAGGTGAGCATCCCTATCCTGCTCATAAACCTTCTCTGGCTCCCACTCCATCACCCAGAGAAGACCAAGTTTGCTTGATCTTAATTCATGTCATTACCCTTCCACAAATCCACACTCCAGTAGCTTAAAACTCCTGGCTATTCTTTCCACAGGTTTTCTGCCTTGAAAGGTTTATTTTACCACTACTCACAGTATCTCACAGATGAAGTAATGACTGTCTCTAAATCATATCCGGTCTTTCAGGGTATCAATGTCATATCTACCATGAAGCCATTCAGACACCCCCAGCTGGAATGAAGTTCTCCTTCTTCTGGGCTTCCATAGCACTTTCTCTGTGGCCATTAGAGAAATCTGTCGTGTTCTACCTTTCCTTTTGAGTTTCTGTGTGTCTGACTTTCCACTACACCGTGTTCCTTGAGGGCAAGATACGTATTATAATCCCCTTTGCATCTGCCACCAGAGGCTTCAGCTGTAGCAGGTGCTCGGTGTAAGTGAAAACCAAAAGAATTATTATGGATTACTGATTCGAGGTGATGGTTTTTCTAAGGTAGTTCTTCTAAGGTAGATTTTTCTGCAGGTAGTTCCATTTGGAAACATGTGGGGGAGCTCTAACCCAGCAAAACATTGTGGGCGGCTCTAGACGGATTTATTTCAAATTATTTTAAAGATGATGGGGCTTTTCTTGAATTTTGTCTTATTGCTCATATTGATCAGCTGTGGATGACAGGAAGGAAAGGTAAAGGACAATTTAGTGGGCAAAGTAGAGTTAGTAAATCAAATCCAGAGACTGCATGTAGTCAGGGACGAGGCAGGACAGACAACTCTGAGCAAAGGGTCAAGACTCTCAATATAACATTGGTAGTGTGGTCCTCCAAATAAAGAAGGGCTGAGGGTTGTGTGCCCTCAAAATCAATGTGTTGAAGCCCCAAGCCCCCAGCGTGGTGGCATTTAGAGAGAGGACTTTGGGAGATAGGTTCAGATGAGGTCACGGAGGTGGGGCCCAAGGGGGAATCGGTGTCCTTACAAGAAGAGAGAGACCAGAACTTGGTCTGTGCCACCTGCAGCACAGTGGGAAGGTGGCTGTCAGCAAACCGGGGAGACGACCCTCACCAAGAAGCCAGGCTGACTGCCCCTCCACCCCCATCTCCAGCTTCCAGATCGTGCGGAATAAATCTCTGGTTGAAGCCACCCAGTCTGGGGCGTGTGGTTATGGCCCCCCAAGCAGATTACCACAGGCCGAGTGCAGAAAGGGGCTGTCTTCCATGCTCTTCGCCTTTCCACAGAGAGATTGACATTTAGATAAGAAAATGCGAGGGGTGCCTGGGTGGCTCAGTTGTTTGAGCAACTGCCTTCGGCTCAGGTCATGATCCCGGATACCCCGCTCAGGTCATGATCCCGGAGACCCGGGATCGAGTCCCACATCGGGCTCCCTGCTAGGCGGGAAGCCTGCTTCTCCCTCTCTCACTCCCCCTGCTTGTGTTCCCTCTCTAGCTGTGTTTCTCTCTGTCAAATAAATAAAATCTTAAAAAAAAAAAAAAGAAAGAAAAGAAAATGCTGAAACATTTGTCAGAAACAGACAAGGAGCTTTCAATCCCCTATGAGCCTCTGATTTGGTTTTCTTACTGCACATGTGGTGCTTTGAAGACTTATCTTACATGTAATAAAGAAGCACCACCATTGTCTTTCGGAGCCATATGTTGGTGGTAGATCTCTTTTGTTAGTTTGGACCAGACTTTTACTTACATTTTTGAATGTAATCTTTTCCTTTTTTTTTTTTTTTAAGTAGGCTTCACACCCAATGAGAGGTTCTAAGTCATGACCAAGCTCAAGACAAGATCAATAGTTGGACACCTAACTGAATGAGTCACCCAGGCACCCACCCTTTCCATTCTTAGTGTCAGGACATTATGTTGGAAATGGGTGGTGTGAGCCCGTCACCTGGGCTAAAGTGACAGCCCCTCCCCCACTGTTTGTATAAATATGCAAAGCATGAATTATGCAGTTGACCTTTGAACAATGCAAGTTTAAATTGCGTGTTCCACTTAAGTGTAGATTTTTTACAGCACAGTCTTTTAAATGTACTTTTTCTTCCCTATGATTTTCTTAATACCATTTTCTTTTCTTCAGCTTGCTTTATTAGAAGAATACAGTATGTAATACATATGGCATACAAAATGTGTTCATCGATTTTTATGCTATCAGTAGTGAAGTTTTGGGGGGAGTCAATAGTTATATGTGAATTTTCAACTATATGGTGGGTCAGGGCACCTAATTCTCATATTGTTCAATCCAGAGATGTCAGTACAACTTGGGCACTTTGTCATGCCTCAGTTTACAGGCATGAAACCATCGTTTTCTTGATTTCTCATCACGATCCTCTACTGTAAGACCTTTACATTTTTGCCTTCACTTGCTTATTTATTGGGATAGGCTGAATGTGAATAAGCCACATACACTGGCAGACTTCAGAGGCAGGTAGTGAACAGAAGCTTCATGTGCAGCCTAAAGTGGTTTACAAGCTGAAATAGAAACCCGTCCTCTCCTGTCCTTCACTCTCCCCTCCCCAGGTGCTTCGTGCTCCTGTGTGCATTATCTCTGGGTGTGCACATATCTGTGTGGAATTATATGTGTATGTAAATTAAAGACAAAGACAGGACTGAGTTCCACATCTGGGTCAACGTGATGTAGCCATGAAAATGAGTCTTCTCCCTCACCTCCCACTTGAAAACAGCAGGACTCTCGGGGAAAGCTTTGAACTTCCACAATTCACGGAATGGACCAGGCAGAACCAAACCAATTATAACTACATCTTGAGAAGTAGAGAAGTCCCAGTTTATGTCTAAGGTACACATATTTTCTAAATGTGTATATTATATAACATAAAACATAAATTTGGAGTAATATGGTGTGATATTTTACCACTTACTTTTTTCTTTAATAATTTATAAATACTTCCGTGATGCAGTATTCTCCTACAAATGGCTTAAATAACCTGCTATGTTATCATATAGCTTTACCATAATTTATTTAACCAATCTGCCTTGACCAACATTTATATCATTCCAATTTTTTTAAAGATTTTATTTTATTTTTTTAAACGTTCTTTTCTCCTCCCCCTCCTCCTCCTCCTCCTCCTCCTCCTCCTCCTCCTCCTTCTTCTTCTTTTTTTAATTACCTATTTATTTATTTGACAGAGAGACCGAGAGGACAAACGGGGAGAGGCAGGCAGAGGGAGGAGAAGCAGGCTCCCCACTGGGCAGGGAGCCCGATGTGGGGCTCGATCCCAGGACCCTGAGAACATGACCTGAGCCTAAAGCACACAAAAGCAGATGCTTAACGGACTGAGCCACCCAGATGTCCCTAAAGATTTTATTTTTAAGTGATCTCTCCCCGACATGGGGCTCGAACTCTTGACCCTGAGATCAGAAGTCACACACTCAACCATCTGAGCCAGCCTGGGCTCCCTGTTCCTAATTTTTAACGTTATAAGTAATACCACAGCAAATAACCTTTTGCGTATGCTCTGTGCACATCTCTGATATTTCTCTAGGTTGAATTCCAAGCATACTCGTTGGATCAAAGGATATGAAGTTATTTGAAGGCCTCTGCTATTTGTTGCCAAATTTTCCTCCAGAAACATTGTTCCTCTTCTCTTCCGTCTTTTTTCTTTTTTCTTTTTTTTTTAGATTTATTGATTGGGGCGCTTGGGTGGCTCAGTTGGTTAAGCCTCTGCCTTCAGCTCAGGTCAGGACTTCAGGGTCCTGGGATCGAGCCTCATGTCATGCTCCCCGCTTAGCGGGAGTCTGCTTTGCCCTCTTCCGCTGCCCCTCCTCCTGCTCGTTCTCTCTCTCTCTCCCTCTCTCCCTCTCTCTCCCTCTCAAATAAATAAAAACAAATTAAGATAAAATAAATAAAATCAGGACCAACTGTGCCACCCAGGCACACCCCTCTCGGGTGTTTTTAAAGGAAAAATGTGATCTTGGGTTAAGCTTAGAAATCGCTTATTGGGGGCACCTGGGTGGCTCAGCTGGTCAAGCAACTGCCTTCAGCTCAGGTCATGATCCCGGAGACCCGGGATCGAGCCCCGCATCGGGCTCCCTGCTTGGCGGGAAGCCTGCTTCTCCCTCTCACTCCCCCTGCTTGTGTTCCCTCTCTGGCTGTGTTTCTCTCTGTCAAATAAATAAATAAAATCTTAAAAAAAAATCGCTTATTGATGTAGTTGAATCGACTCCACAAAGATTAAAATACCCACTAGATGCCTTTATGTTGACATGTACATAGGGCTTTGTGAATGAGTAGTTTTCCAGGTATTTCAAAGACTTCCTCAGCATTTGTAACAACAAAGACAGTGGTGGCTTAGTGGGCGCCCGTGATGGGGTGGGCGCCCGTGATTGGATGGGCACCTATGATGGGATGGGCACCCATGATGGGGTGGGCTGAGGGTGAGCAGGTAAGCCAAGAACCACCACAGCTTCGCTGCATTGTCTAACCATTCCCGAGAACTCACAGTTTGATTAGCAAAAACTCCGCAGAAAGACCCAAATGTTGTAACTTAGTGTTAGATTATCA
The DNA here is from genome assembly GCA_004023965.1 of Spilogale gracilis. Classification (NCBI taxonomy): domain Eukaryota; kingdom Metazoa; phylum Chordata; class Mammalia; order Carnivora; family Mephitidae; genus Spilogale; species Spilogale gracilis. The sequence continues at coordinate 6,497 of PITA01011951.1, forward strand.
CTGATTTAAGAAAAAGTGTTTTGAGGGGTGCCTGGGTGTCTCAGTTGGTTAGGCGTCCAAGTCTCGATTTTGGCTCAGGTCATGATCTCAGGGTCTCGGAGTGGAGGTCGTTTAAGATTCTTTCTCTCCTCTATCTGCCCCTCCCCCTGCTTGCATGCGGGTATTCTTTCTCTCTCTCAAAAAAGAAAAATAAGAAACAAAGTTTCGAAAAATGCCTAATTTTTTTTTTTTTAAAGATTTTATTTATTTGACAGAGAGAAACACAGCCAGAGAGGGAACACAAGCAGGGGGAGTGAGAGAGAGGGAGAAGCAGGCCTCCCGCCCAGCAGGGAGCCCGATGTGGGACTCGATCCCAGGTCTCCGGGATCATGCCCTGAGCCAAAGGCAGTCGCCCAACCAACTGAGCCACCCAGGCGCCCCGAAAAATGCCTAATTTCAGTAACTGGCAGTCTCAGTAATCTGTGCCCCTTTGTAAACACAAGAGATGTGGTCTTCTTGCCCCAGGGACGGAAACAGCACGGCATCATCGCCCTCTCCCCAACTCATGGGAAAAGGGTCTCTTCTTTTTTGCACTGTCTTTTATGTATGAAGAAACTGCCTCTGACCTCCTTTGGTCAGATATGCCCTCTTGATTTTTGTTTTTGGTGCAGAAATGTTGCTCATAACCATCTTCTGCATCCTGTCCCTCTCCTCCCCGCCGCCCTGCTATGCCACCCCCGTCACCACTTCCATTCCACCATTTTCAATGGTTTCTGCCATGCTCAGTGTCACAGAAAGGGACGTGACCCGGGTCTGGAATCAAGACGTTCAGGTTTTAGGAACCTAAGCTCTGTAGACTTGTCTATTCATCTATCAGACGGGGCAGGTGAGTTAATTAAGGTTGTTCAAGAAAAACCAGAGCTGGTCAGTCGTTAAAGCAGTAAGAACACAGTTTATTCGGGACTGTTACAGTAGGAGAAGAGAGACCTCACTGCAGAGGCAGGCTCAATCTGAACACAGCCTGGGCAAGTGGGGCTTTGGAGCCCTGGAGCAGGGGGAGGGTCAGTAGGTGGAAAATTACTAGGAAGGAACATCAGGGCTGGACTGACCTAACAGGATTCTTGCTGAAGGCAGGCCCGGGGTGCTCAAACGTCATGTCACATGGGGTGTGCTGGAGGATAAAGAACCTGATCTGATACCGAGGGGGAGTAGGTATGAAGGGTGGCGATTCCAGCTAAACCAAATTAGCAGCATTCTTGCTCAGGCTGGACCATGCAGAGACTAACATGGGAGTCAGGAAGTTGAAGCCAGGTGGGAAAGCTAGGTTGTCGAGAGAATCTTTGTCAGGATGTTTCCACACTGTGTCATGAGAAGCCCTGGGGGTTCCCAGGAGGGATCGTAGGGCTCTGGATTGCTGGGGTCGGGGGGCCATGTTCAGAGGCCCCAAACTCACGGTCAGCCTAACAGTTCCACTCTTACCTCTCTGATATGCTCGTTTCTATGTAAAATTTGTCGGTTTGTTTGAAGGCAGCAGAACCCTTTCTTTAGCCTTCGAAGACCGTCAAGCCAGAAGCTGTGTGAAGACACATCCAGACGTACCATTTTAGGACTCCAAGTCCGCCTCCCACAAGCTAAGGGCTTAATTTTCTTCCTGACAGATGTCGGAGGGAACTCTGCGTGAGGGAGAGAGGCTTTTATGAATTACAGAAACTTGCTATGCTCAGTCTGCCTTTGGTGAGAAACGTTCCCGTCAAGGACAGACCCTTCCTTTAGGTGCATTTCGGCAGCCAATGCTGAAATTCCAAATCTGAGCGCGTCTCTCCCACTTCCCAGTGATAAGTATTCATCCCCACTCCTGACTGCATTTGAGGGCATTCAGCCTCCATGGGAGCCCCTGATCATTCATCCATTTCCACAACATACCCAGGAGTATGATTAGTGTCTTTCTGCAGAAGAGAAAACTGGGACACACAAAGGATAAGCAACTGACCTCAAATAGCTTGCACTGTGTATCCGAGGGAGTGAATAAGGACCAGAACTTCCTAAAAACAGTTCCCTTCTTGCTAAACGCTACCCTGCTGTGAGGAGACTCATTTCTCTTTTCTGATCTCTTGATGGCTCCAGGAGTGCTTCTCTCTTTTTATCTTTTTCTGGGAAACCAGCCAGCACAGATCGGCTACAGTGCCCAACTGGGGAGCCCCTGGGCTTGGAAAGGTGGAGCCACAGTCAAAAAGATACACCTTTCGGGGCTCCCAGGAGCGGGAAAGGTGAGGACACCATCCCTGCAGGAGTGGGTCAGTGAGGGCTGCCCTTATTGACCCCTCTTCCCTCTCCTCCCCCAGCCTACACCCTTTCATTCAAAAGGGACCTCACAGAATAACCCAGAGACAACCAAGCAGTCGACAGAGTTTCAGATAACATTTAAGATTTATTTGTTTATTTCAGGGGGGAAGATAGTGGGGGGGGGCAGATGGGGAGGGAGGAAGAGGAGGAGAACCTCAAGCAGACTGGTGCTAAGCAAAGAGCCTGACATCGTGCTTGATCTCAGGACCCTGAGTTCATGACCTAAGCTGAAACCAAGAGTAGGAAGCCTAACCAATTGCTAGGCTCAGAGAATGCTTAAACTCATGGTCATAGTTCATGACTTGAAGCCCAGGCTCACTTCATCTACAGGAACTGAAGCTTGTTTTTTGAAAGGGGAAGGATTTTGGAGTTCCCAAAGTCTAACATTGAATGCTAGGGGCAAAGCCCAAAGAACAACAAAGACTATACCACAAGGCAGAGCTCCCCAATCCCCTCCATTTTGTGGCACTCACAGAAAGTGGTAATACTGTATTCGCGGAGTAAACCAGCAATGCCCCTGCCACCGACCCCCGGGTGACTGTCCCCTTCAGGCCCCTCCCGGCCCCTAGGGGTAAAGAGATTGATGTCTTAGCCCACTCCTTCTGGTTGCTGCCCAACATCAGCCAGCTCTGCCAAATGAACAAAAGTGGGGAGGGATCCCAGTGATGCCAGAGCGAGGTTTCCCATAAACAAGAGACGAAAATAATGTCTAGACAGTAGAGAATACGGTGAGATGCTGATGTGGATAACCTGAAAAGGGTATCTGGAGCGGATTGGATGTACTTTTTACAAAATTCAATATAATATCGCTGTGAAGCACCACGGCACACCCGCTGGGATGGTTTTATCCACAAACCAGAAAGTAGCAAGCACTGGAGAGACTGAACGCATTGGAAGCCCTGTGCCCTCTCCACAGGACCGTGAAAGTGTCTACGGACAGATGAGTGGGTAAACAAAACACGGTCTATCCATATGGCGGAATATCGTTCAGGCTTAAAAAGGAAGCAGACTCTCGACAGCTACAGCAACATGGGTGAATTTTGAGGATGCTATGTTCGGTGAAATAAGCCAGTCACGAGATGACAAGTACCACATGATTCCACTCCTGTGAGGTCATCAAGAGTAGTTATATTTATAGATACAGAAAGTAGAACGGTAGGTGGGGTGCCTGGGTGGGGAGGGGAGGATGGAGAATTGTTGTTTCATGGGAACAGAGTTTCATTTTTGCAACATGGAAAGAATTCTGGATGCTGGTGAAGGAACCCTGTGAATGTACTTCACGCCACCAAGCTGTACCTTCAAAAATGGACAAGATGGTATTTTTTATGCTATGTGTATATCACAACAATTTAAAAAAACTCAGCACATAGAATAAAACAAAATGTAAGGTAGGTTTGGAAGGTTCTCAGGCAGAAATGATGTGTGCCTTAGTTTTCTAGAAAAGCCCACGGAGGCAGCACACCTTGGGGAGAAGTCCCCTCTGCTGGGGCTGGTGACATCATCGCAAAGCCCTCAGGAGAGAGGGAGGCCCCCTCTGTCCCCCTCCTGTTGCTCTCGGCCAAAGGACCTCCCCTCTTGGAGAGACTCAGGGGAAGGAAAGGCCGGTCCGACTGACTCAGAATGATCAGGAAGGCAATGAATGGACGTGGGTTGCCCAGAAGTGACTCGGTTCATGTCTGCTGTTGAGACATAAATGATGTTATAGGAAAACAGAGCAAACCCATGCCTGCGCACGGGAGGTTGTGGCCACACGGCTCATGCTCCAGAAGGAAACAGCGGAACACAGGCCAGAACAAAATAGGACAAAATAGGACGGCTGCTGGGTGGCCCCGGGTGCTCAGCTATCCGGGGCCGCTGCAAATAGGGCTGTCACTTCCTCTTCCTCACTGGTGGGTCCCAGACTCACTTCCTCAGCAGAAGTGACGGTAGAAAGCAGCTGATGCAAAGTAGGTTCTGTACCCCCCACGTGTCAAAAACCCTTTTCCATTTTATGGGGTTCGAGTGTTGCAGACGTGTCTGTGATTGGTCCTGGTAGGAGGTTTTAGATTTTGGGAACTAGATTGTGTGTGTGTTTGGATGTACTGTTCTTCTCCGTTTATATTCCTTCTGAAACACACTCTCCTTGTCCCAGTTGTAGCGGCTACGCCCCAAACATCACCAGCAAGTGAGGTCTCCAGTCTTCCGCTGCAATATGGCTGCTTTTTTGCCTTGCTTTCCTAGAACAGCTTCTTTTCTCAGGGTTCCTCCTGAACTTTCCAAGGATCCCAGTCTGTCCCAGAAACTATGCTGGCTGTGCCTCAGCTTCCCCTGGGCCTTGGCCAGGACTCTGAGGTGGGTCTCAGCCCCTGCCACTCACGTCTCCCTCCATGCCCTTTGTGTGGGAGCACCTCCCGTCATTTCTGCGCCTTCTGCCTGCAGAGGGCACGGACCCTTCCCTTGCTCCCCTGCCTGACCGTGACCACTCAGGTCAGGCCGTGAGTTTGGGAAGACTTTCCTTCTAGGAGAGTATAACAGAATAACACCAGGACAGCAACGGGCACAGAATAGGTCCTGCTGCATGTTTGCTGAATAAATGAACTTCGCCCACTGCCTATAGGCCTACTCTGGATGACTCCTTGACTCTGAGGTTCCGTGAGGTGGGAACCAAGTTCCCTTTGAATCAATCCCAACCTTGCAGGCTGGGCCCAGCTTCAGCCTTGAAGGGACCAAGCTGTTCCGCCAGCCCCCTTCTTGCTCCTTATTTCCCCACTCCAGGATGGTCCTCTTCCAGGGAGGTGGACAGTGGGAATACCCACCCCTCGCCCATGGGGCGTGGTCTTGCCCAGAGGCCTCCCACAGGCCTTAGAGGTCCAAACCAGCCCCTTCCAAGTCCTTCGACCTTGGACGACCTGGTGGCTTTCCCAGCCCCTCCTTGGGTAGGAGGCGGACAGCTGTGACGAGAAACAACCTCACAGAGCCAGCAACAGCAAGAGAACACCGCACATTTGAATCAAAAGAGTAAGCGAGAATTCCTGCAACGTGTCCTCTGAACCCAGGCAGAGAAAAGGAGCATGTCTCTCACAAAAGTGCTACGTCTTCAGGGCCTCCCCTGAAGGGTACACACACATATTTTTTTTTTTTTTAAATCACTTTCTTGAGGGAGGATGGACGTACACAAAGCTGTATCTGTACGGACGAGAGTGAACGTTTTCAGTGTGAGAACTTGCTGGGCTTGGAGATCCATGGACCCCATGACGCTCACCACAGCCAGTGTCTAAACATGTCTCCAGAAGTTCTCTCTCTCTCTCTCTCTCTCTCTCTCTCTCTCTCTCTCTCTCGGAGATAAAAACACCTGACATAAGACCTACCCTCATTGCAAACCTGTAAGTACGCCATGCAATCCTGCTAGCCTCAGTGCCCTGCTGGATAGTGGGCATCCAGGACCCAGCCACCCCGTGGGCCCCAAAACCCCGACCCTTCTGACCTCAGTTCCCCCTCTTTCCCGCACCCCCCCACTTCGCTTCTGAGCCCAACTAGTTTAGATCCCTCAAGTAGGTGGCGTCTTGTAGGACTTGTCCTTCCGAGTCTGGCTGGTTTCACTGAGCATATCATTCAGCCCTAGAAGAAGGAAGCCTGCGTTGGCCACACGGGGGTGGATGGTGAGCACACATCTTCCACCACCGAACTGCAAAGTCAGCTTCTCCATGGACAGCATCCCATCCGGGTGATTTCACAGCATCGCCAAGAACAAGGAGACACACATTAGCACGCTCACTCTGGGGGGGGGGGCAGGGTGGCGTTCCCTAAACAGAAAATCTGCCTGGTAGGTGAATTCCGGTGTCTGGTAACAGGCTGCTTGGGGGCAGCGGAGCTCCCCCTCCCTCTATTCCCCCTCCTTCTCTTCCCAACCCCAGAGGCACTTCCCCTGTTTTTGTGGGGTGGGCCCCAGGCAGGCTGCTGAGAGAAGCCCAGCCCCATCCTGGATCCCGCTGTTTGTTCTTGGCTGGCCGCCTCCTCCCCCAGTCCCCTGCTGGGCCCCCAGGCAGGTCCTCTGGGCTGGCTGCCCAGCCAGGTTTGGACCTTGCCCTTCCAGCCCTCCACCCGGATCCTCCCACCCTTCTCTCCACTCCGCTGGGACCTACAGACTGTGTCTCCTGCAGGAGCACCCACCTTGGTCTCCGTGGGTGGGTCCTCTCCGGGCTCTTAGTTGGAAGACATCGTTAGTATTACTCCCCCTCCAGTCATTGTTGGTTGGTTCCAAGCACCCCCTTTTCTAAACCAGTTGGAAGAAAAAAAACAGCTCTCGGCCTGTTTTCCCTTCTCTGCCCACTTGTTCCTGCCCTGCCTCCTTTCTCTTTGAGATCGGACACGCCTGTCAGGCCGAGGACTTGATTCATCCTTGTGTCAACACAGAGAGAGGGCGTTTCTGTTGTGAGGTTGGTTGGGTCAAGGCCCCGAATGGTCTTTCCCTTCTGTCTCGTCTGTGGTCTGGCGCTCGTCAGCCCCGCTCCAATTGGGGCTGGAGGGGCTCCCCGTGGGGAGGCCAGACGCGAAGGCGGTCCCTTAGGCTCCTTGCAGGAGGGCCGGGAGACAGACCTTCCCTCCTTGTTCCCCAGCACCAGCCAGGCCTTGGTGCTCTCCCTGCCCGCCATGCCAGCTCCGTTTATGAAAGGAAGGCTGTGCGGCCAAAGCAGCTTCCGCTCCATTCATCCTCAGAGGGGTTTCTTGGTCCCCAGACCTATCTGTGGGGTTCGGAATGAATTTTCAGGCAGATTTGCATGGGAGGAGATGGGGGATGGAGCGCAGGTCTCTGCCTGGGCTTGCCTTTGGCCAGCATTCCTCCCCAGGGCCTGGAGCTCCACGTTGACCAGGCGGGACCCCCAGGAAGGCTTTGCAGACCCCCAGGAAGGCTAGAAGGAAATGTCAGAGGCAAGTAGCAGGACACAGCAGTCAGACGCTGGGACTCAGGCCCCCGTTGTAGCAACCCTGATGTCTCTTCAAATCTCAAGCCCCTCCTCCCACGCTGCCCACATTAAGCCCCCGACGATGAGAATGTTTTCCAAGATCTTAAAGTCTTTCAGAGGTGGTCATACTGTTTCTCCACCACCTCCTGTAGTAGATGTGATGTGACTCTCACAAAAGTTCCAGCTGAGGGAGGGGTGCCCAGCTGGCTCAGTCGGCAATGCAACTGTTGGTCTCGGGGTTGTGAGTTCAAGCCCCATGCTGGGTGTAGAGCTTGTGTGTGTGGGGAGAATTAAAAAATTCCAGCTGAGGGTATAGAAGATCTGGAAGGGTGAGGGGTAGGTGTGGGGTGCCCGAACCTTAGTCCACATGACCCCCCTGAAGATCACCCTGGAGGTCTGTCATGGCTTCCTGGCAGCACAGGTGTGAAGGCGAAGGCGCGGGCGGCCTTTCCTCTGGGTGGCCACACCGACCCTGCTTTCCTCCACTAATTTTGCACACTCGGAGGGGTGGGAGTTCCAGCCAACTCCCTCAGGGCTGCGGCTTCCTGCAGATTCCACACCAGGTCCTTGGGGTGCTGCACGGGCGCGGTGCGTTCCCCAGCTCTTTCCCGGAACTCGTGTTCTGACACCTTCGCAGTAGTTGGCTTTTCCGAGGGCAGCTGGGAGGCTCGGGACACCCGAAATAGTAGATATTTCTCAAAGTAAACAATAGAGCCAGGATTTTGTGATTTTACGGGGCCTTTTAACCAGGAGAGAGAACATCAGCTGCTGATAGTGACTAGACGCCAGGGGTGCCTGCATGCATACTGAAAAAATATGCAGGGGTGGCTGGGTCCCACACAGCCCTGGAGGGCTGCTAAGTAAGCAAGACAGCGACGGGCTGCGGGGCGCTGCCGGGGGAGGTGGGGCGGAGGAGAGCCAAGTGAGCTAGTTATTCTGCTTGGGCTCTGCCGGGGTCCGGGGTTCCACTGGCTGCTGGCTGCAAGAAGGAAGTGCATTCTGGGTTCTAGTTCTATGCTTAGAGATCTCCCGAAGATGCTCCCGTGGGTCTCTCCAGCCACGGTGGGAAAGGCAGCCTGGTGACCCGGAACAGGTGTGGGATTATACAAGCAGCCCTTCCACCCAGCGTCTGCCTTTCTTTCTTGGGGTTCCAGAATCCCTCCTACCCACCACCCTGTGTCCCTGCCGAAAAGGTGAGGGGAGTTGATGGCAGAACTCTAAGAGTCTCCGTTAAAAGTCGGCCATGCTCTGAGGCTTGCTTCACGGTGAACATCTCTTCCATTTCTGAAAATCATCTATTTGTGCACCAGTTCTGCTGCTGCTTTCCCCTCCTTAATGTCCTTTTCTCTCCCATTGTGAGCAATAAGAATGGTTATAAAGGTCATTTGCTCAATGGATGTTTATTGAGCACCTACTATATACAGGCAGTGTTCTATGGGGATATAGTGTCATAAAAACTTCCATGGATGCAGTGCTTTACTGTTTATAAAGAGCTTTTTGGTTCAATAACCTGATCTTTCCATTTTCCTTGTGCACTTTTTTTATTGTGCTGAAAGACACATAGCAAAAATGTACCATCTTAGCAATTCTTTATTTTTTTCCTAAGATTCATTTGTTTATTTGAGAGAGAGAACATGAAAGGGGAAAGGGGCTGAGGGAGAGGGGGAGAGAGAGAAGCTCACGTAGGCTCCCTGCTGAGCATGGCTCAGCCTTAGGACTCTGAGATCATGACCTGAGCCAAAACCAAGAGTCGAGGCTTAGGCAGCTGAGCCCCCAAGGTGTCCCCATCTTAGCTATTTTTAAGTGAACTATTCAGTGGTGTTTGATATCCTCATAAGGTGAAACACATCCCCAGACCTTTCCATCTTGCAAAACTGAAATTCATTCGCATTAAACAGTGAGTCCCCTTTTCCCTCCCCCAGCCCCTGGTAACCACCATGCTCCTTTTGTCTCTATGAACCTCGTGTAAGTGGAATCATGCAGTAGTTGTCCTTCTGTGACTTGCCTTTTATTTCACTTAGTATATTGTCGTCCGGTTTCACCCACATCTTTTGTAAACCTCGACAACAACCCTTCACGTTGGGGTTCTGTGTTGGCCTCTGAGAAAACTGAGGCTCAGAAGGATTAAGTGATTGCTCAGGGCCACACAGCTCGTGGGTTGAATTGTGGTCCAGAAAAGGTATGTCCGAGTTCTGACGCCTGGTACCTGTAAGGTGACCTTTTTGGAAACAGGGTCCTTGCGGATGTGATCTAGCTTTGCGTCTTGAGATCATTCTGTCTTTTGGGGAATGTCCCCAGAAAAGAAAGGACAAGGAGACTTGTGACACAGAGAAGCACAGGGAAGAAGGCCATGTGAACGGAGAGGCAAGGTGCCGAAGCTGAGTGATGCCGGGAGCCACCTGACACAGAATGGGCAACGAAGCCCCGTCCCCGAGAGCCTTGGGAGGAGCGTGTGACTTCGGGCTTCTGGTCTCCAGAGCTGTGAGGAAATTTCTGTTGCTTTGAGGCACGCAGTGTGTGGGGCTTTGCTGCATCAGCCTTAGCAGAGGAATAGGGCTGGGAAGCCGAAAAAGGCAAGACCCACATGCTGAGGCATTTAGCCCCGTGTTCCTCCCAGGAGCATGGATCAGAAGAGAAGTCGTCAGAGAGGGGAGGCAGCTTTCTGTGTGACTGAGTCTGTACAGGAGAGAAAAGGGCTATTTGGTGAGAATGCCCCTTCCCTACACAGAGAGCCTCCTCCCCTCCCCCTACTTCCTAAACTCGAAGAGGTCCCAGAATTTAAGCTGTACCAAAGCTGAACTGAAATAACCCATGTCGGCCGGCCTTCTGCCCCGGAGGGTCACTCTGCTGCCTTCTGCCCCTGCTGTCTGAGCAGGGTGCCCACCCGGAGGAATGGTTGAGGGGCTCTCTTGTCCCTGGCTTCTCGGTGAGAGGGGGCACGGAGGATGAGGTCAGGGGGCTGGTTCCTCTGGCTGGCCCCCCAGCCAGAGGTCGCTGCCCCTCTGTCTCCTCCTGGAGTGCGGGGTGCTGCCCCTCTCCTCCCCCTCTGGTCACCACCGTGCCTCTTCTCCCAGGTCTTCACCCAAACCTTCGCTGCTCGTCTTGTAGTGAACAGACCCACCTCGAAGCACCTTCTGGGCCACATGCAAGCTGTTTCCTCTTGGAGCCCCTAGTAACACAAACTGTTAGAACATGAGCTTCATGGGGACGTCTATTTTTGTGCTCTATCCCAGCTGCCTAGCATAGTTTCTGGTAAATATTCGGACGGGCATTTGTTGCATGAACTCAATATGGAATGCTCAGGAGGGCTGTAGGCTTATCTGCAGTATCAGTTCCTAGCATTTATTTCCCCCTTTATAGAGAGAATACTGTCAGGCAACCTCAGATTTAAAATATTATGAAAAGAATATTATGTAAATATTATGATTAATAAACCTGAAGTTTACTTTTTAGGCTTCCCTCCAATGCCATTTGGTTAGGGTAGCAGGACCCACAGAAACCTGATAGGTCCACGGTCATGGGGGTAGAGAACACTGAACTTGTCCCCATGTTAAAAACAATCTGAACTTGAACCTCTGCCTCCCTGGCTTCCTCACTTCTTTTCCCTGGAAGCTTTCCCCCGTAGATGGAGTGGCTGATGTCAGCCATGCTTGTCTCTGCTCTGTCCTTCCCTCCTATTGCCTCCCATGTCCCTCCTGTCTCTGCTCAGCAGCAAGACTTCTCTTTCCAAAGGTCACTGACAACATCTTTAAGGAGCCAGAGGTCTTTCTCCATGTTCCTCCCTCTGACCTCTGGGTCACCCTTGACCTGGTCACCACTCCTGCTTGGATGGTTCCCCTCTGTGAGCTTCCTCTGGGTCTGTTGTGGTCCTTTGGTTTCCTTCATCGTCTGCTCCTTCCCCAGCTGCTGCTGCTGCTGCTGGACATGAAGGCGTTGTCTCCTGGACCAGGATGGAGGCCACCAAGGGCTGAGAGCAGCTGGCGTTGTCCTGTGTGCCCACGGCCCTCCAGTTGGCTCTGACCTTACAGGAGACGTCCATCTGACTCCACTCCCTTCCCCTGGTCTCTGCCCTTGTTCCTCCCGGTTTCCTGCTGCTGTGGGCTAGCCCCACCACTGACGCCTGCTCCCTCTGCTTTGTTCCAGATACAGGTCCCATGCAAGAGGGGCTGGTGGCCTTGATGTGGTCCCTTAACAGGTACTTGGATTCCTCATGCAATAGTTATCACTTGGGGTGTTAGCCAGGGCTCTCCGGAGAAACTGAACCAATAGGATCTATCTGTCTATCTATCTATCTATCTATCTATCTATCTATCTATCTATCTATCCATCCATTCATCTATCTATAAGAGACTTATTATGAAGAACTGGCTCACCCAGTTATGGAGGCTGAGAAGGTCCCAGGAGCAGCTCTCTGCCAGCTGGAGGCCTGGAAAAGCTGGTGGTGTGATTCTGGCCCCAGTCTGAAGACCCAGAGAACCAGGAGTCTGATGTCCAAGAGCCCAAGAAGACCCATACCCAGTTCTGACAATCGGGCAGAGTGTGAATTTGCCTTTCTTCCAACTTTTTGTTCTATTCCAACTCTCAGCGAATTGGATGAGGCCCATCCACATCCGTGAGGACACATCTCTGTATTCGGTCTACTAATCCAAATGTTAACCTCTTCCAGAAACACCCTTGCAGACGTACCTAGAGATAATGGAGCATCCCTGGACCCATCAAACTGATATATAAAATTAACTACCACACTTGGAATGTCTGCCTTTCTCCTCTGTGGTCATTGGGAGGCAGGCCCTACCCTGGTCTAGAACTCACCGTTGACGCTAATTTCACTGGCTTCTGAAGAAAATTCTAACTTCTTTGGAAGAGCCATGGCTGAAGAGGCACTTAAGATCTCCTTCTTCACTATTGTCAGAACCAAATGATGGCACTTCTGGCTTTAGAGTCCTAGATTCTGAAGATCTCTGAGACCTGAGAAGAAACTTCAGGCATGATGGTCATGCATTTATTTTCTGTGATGGCGGGGGACTGTGCTTCGAACTTGCTTCTATCTCTGATAAAGAAGCCATGCCCAGTGCTCCCTGGGACAGGAATGCAGGGAGCATCAGAACCTTTATATTTGGGAGGGCTCCAAGTACAGCATGGTAGAGTATTTCCCCAAGGATGACCCCATGATATGGATAAGTAAATTCCTCAGATTCCTGTTTCTCAAGAGAAGCATTTCATGGTCCAATAGGGCTGGGAAATGCTGCATGATGGCAAGGTTAGACAGGCTGCTTTTTTTAAGAGTCCTTAAGCTGCTCATTTCAGCCATCACATCAGCACCTATCTGTGGACTGCCCACTGTGTGCATTGTATTGTGCGAGGTGCAGGGAAAGTAGGGATAAGGAAGTCTGGTCCTTGTGAAGTTTATATGGCAGCAGCCCACAGGCATGAAATCACCAACTACACACTAAGAATGCAATTATACTAATAATTACCAAAGGGGAAGAGCGGGGACTGAGGGAGGCTTTATCATTAAGACACGATTGAATCTGGGGAATAGGGAATGGCTCATCTGGGGAAATGATATTCTTTTTTTTTTTTTTTTTTTTTTTAAGATTTTATTTATTTATTTCACAGAGAGAAACACAGCCAGAGAGGGAACACAAGCAGGGGGAGTGAGAGAGGGGGAAGCAGGCCTCCCGCGGAGCAGGGAGCCCGATGTGGGGCTCGATCTCGGGACTCCGGGATCATGACCTGAGCTGAAGGCAGTCGCTTAACCAACTGAGCCACCCAGGCGCCCCTGGGGAAACGATATTCAAGTTAAGATCTGAAGAAGAAGAATGTGTGCTGAGTGGAAGGGGTGTGGCTTCAAGCTTTTAGGTGGGAGGCCAATTTATGGAAAGATCCCAAGTGGGAAAGGGCTGGACCTCTCTGCATGGTTTTGAAAACAGATCTGATCAGGGAACTTCCCCTCTGCACCTCTTCCCACCCTCCAGTAGGTTGTGGGACTAGGATTTGACTTTATTGGTGTAGAAAGACCCCTGGCCAGGATCCGGGAGACTCAGGCTGTGGTTGTCACACTGCCATTAATTATCTGAGAAACAATGCCCCTAACTTCTGTGAGCCTCATATTTCTTATTAGTAAAGTTAGGGGCAGACATCATGATTCTTAAGATGCCCGTGTACTCTGGTCTTTCTTTCTTTCCCTTTTGAGGGGGCAGGGGCAGAGGGAGACAGAGAAAATATATTTTTTTAAAGATCTATTTATTTATTTATAGAGAGAGAGCAGGGAGGAGGGGCAGAGGGAGAGAATCTCAAGCAGGCCCGCTGCTGAGCTCAGAGCCTGACCACGTGGGGTTCGATCTCAGAGACCCTAGATCACGACCTGAGCGGACATCAGGAGTCAGCTGCTTCACCGACTGAGGCACCCAGGCGCCCCTCTCCTTTCAAGGGAGAGATTTCCAGGGAGGCATGAAGCCTGAAGAACTCTGTTGGGGGCCAGGGACTCCTGGGGAGGCCAGAGGGCTGCCCACCTGGCCCCGGTGCCGAGACCCTGGAGCGGAACGGAGGCCAGGATCCTGGAGAAACCTGTGGGTGCTCCCTCCCACCCAGGAGACTTTCAGGGGAATATTTATTTCATAGAGTAGCAAGCATGCTCAGGTGTCGGGACGGTGTGTGATCCACCCCTCCCACCATGCCCAAGCCACCAGGAATTTTGGTGGAGGTACCCGTGAATGTGAATGAAAGTCCCTCTGGGCTTTCCCCGCCTAGAATACAGAAAGCCATGTACCCTGTGGGCCGGGGCAATAGGTCCTTCGTGTGCTTATCCAAAACATACAGTTCCATTTAATCCTCCTCCCGGTAATCATATCTCTGTATCTCTTATCTGTATTCCTTGATCCCTCTGCCTCAATGGTCTCAGCTTCTGTGAGTTTAAGCAATCACTCTACCCTGCAGTAACAATACTAATCCTGTCTCTAGGGTGGGTGCAAAAGCAGTTAAAGATTTAACTGCACCACCCAACTTCCTCACTTGGGAATAATAAAAGACTAGGACCCTTGACAGTCAAGAGAGACAAAGCGAGAGAGACAGAGAGAGAGAGAGATAAAAGCAGAGACAGAGGCAGAGAGAGAGACAAAGCCCAGAGACAGAGACAGAGACAGAGACAGAGAGAGGCAAAGGCAGAGAGCTTGCGGAGCAAGAAGCGGAGAGAGCAAGAGAGACAGAACCAACTGTTTGCCTAAAGCTAGATTGACGTAACTAAAAAGCTTTAAATAAAGAACCCTGAAGACACAGTTTTCAGGAGCTCCCCACGCCACTCTTCGAGTCCGGTCTCCTCATGTCGCCGACTCCGTCGCCACCTCCGGGGAACCCCGACTGTTGCCCGGGCCGGCTCCCGGCACTCAGGAGGCCAACAGAGCCCCGCTGAAACTCCTCCAGGTGGAGGAAAGAAGCCCCACTGGAGCTTTAGCCGGGAAGGTAAGAGCAAATAAGCAAAAACCATTCTTCCTCAGGGTCCCTATTTCTCACTTTTTTAGCTCTGAATCTTACTCTCTCCTGCCCCCGTTTCTGGGCTCCAGATCCTTTGGTTCCATGTCTCCCTGCCTGCCCCTGGAAAACATGCACTGGGCTTTCTGCTGTCCCCTGGTGACTTCCCTCGGAGAACTTTGTGTGAGAGGTTTCTCTGTTTGAAGGAAATGCTGTCCCTGCCTTCACGGAGGGGTTCAGAGCATTCTGTGTGCCCTGACTCCCCACGGCAGATGGATGATGAGGTTGTGAAGACCCCCTTTTGGGGGCCAGTGTGTTCGTTTGCTGGAGCTTCCCTAACAAAGCCCCACAAGCCCAGTGCTCAAACAGCAGACGCTTACTGTCTCATGGTTCTGGAAGCGCCAAGTTCGAGGCTCCCTCTGAACCTGAACCTCTGGGGTCTGTCGCCCTTTGGCTTGTAGATGGCTCTCTTCTCCCTGGGTCTTCGTGTGGCCTTCCCTCTGGGAACCTCTTTGTGTCCAAATCTCCCCTTCTTAGAAAGACACAAGTCATATTGCATTAGACCCCCCACTAAAGACCTCATTCTAAGTTGATTGCCTCTTTAAAGACCCTGTCTCCAAACAAGGTCCCATTCTGAGGTGCTTGGGAGTTAGGACCCCAACATAGGAGTTTTAGGGACATGCAATTCAACCTACAACAAGCCGGGAAGTCTTAAGCTTCACCTACAGATTACCTGGGGGTTTGTTAGAAATGGAGGTACTGGAGGTGCCTGGGGGGCGCAGCCGGTTGAGTGTCTGACTGTTGGTTTCGGCTCGGGTCTGATCTCGGGGTTGTAGAATCGAGCCCCGTGTGGAGGCCTGTGTGGGGCTCCAGGCTCAGGGGGGTCTGCTTGAGTTTCTCCATCCCTCTTCCTCTGCCCCTTCTCCGCATGTGCTCTCTCCTCTCACTGAAATACATAAATAGATAAATCTAAGAAATCCCCAAAGATTCTAACTCGATAGATCTGGGGTGGACAGAAGTGTGGCGTGCCCCCAAGAAGCTCGTCCCCCGACTCCCTCCGTGGACGTGGCGCTCTGCTCACTGAAGGCCTGTGACAGTGTGTTCTAGCACCAACCATCTCCCGCCATAAGGAACAGATGTTCACTTGTATGTAGCTTTTCCTTGGTCCCCACTGCAGAACTAGACCCTGCTCAGGGAAGCTGCCAAATAGCCTTTAATTCTCCTGTCAGGACCTGTCCCATCTGGAGGCCACCAGGCCCACTCCTCCTGTCCCTGTCCTCTCCAGCTGGGATGGGCTCAAGTTCTGGGGTTTGGGGCTCAAGTCACTGCCTACTGGCTGGTCAACCTTGGACAGGAGGCGGGACCTCTCAGAGGCCGAGGTTACGTAGCCCGGCCCAGAGAAGCTTCCCCGTCCGCCCCAGACACTGCACGAGGACGGGCCGAGGTGGTAAGGTGCACGGCCCACACCTGGCGTGGGGAGAGCAGAGTGGGAATGAGTTATACTGGAATCCTTCCCTGACATCAGAGGGCGAAGCCAGATTTCATTCCTTTCTGGACCGAAACGTGCAGAAGGGCAATAAGGGGGAATTGCCTCAGAGGGGCTGCTTTGAAAATAAGGAGAGAACCTCCTCCAAGTGCAGCGTCCTCAGTATTGCCAGGTGAGGTCCACAAGGCTCACTCTGCAAACCCAGGCTGCTTGTCCCCTGCTCTGGTGGCTTCTCCCATCACGGGAGCTCGCCCCGTCTACCTGCAAAGTCGAGGAATAACTGTGCTGCCGAAGGCACGCGTCTGTTGGGTTTGGTGTAACGGTGACAGCCCAGGGCCTGGAATGGCACTGCTGGCTGCCCTGCCGGCTGCCAGAGCTCCGGACCAGCGCCTTCTGGCTGTGCCACCTTTTGAAACTCATTTAACTTCTCTGTGCCTTGGTTTCTGCATTTGTAAAACAGGAAAGTAATAGTGCCATGATGGTTAATTTTATGTGGCAACCTGACTGGGCCAAGGGATGCCCAGATGGCGGGTTAAGCATTACTTCTGGGTGTGTCTGGGAGGGTGTTTCTAGACGAGATTAACAATAGAGTCAGTAGACTCAGGAAAGATGGCCCCCACCAGGGTGGGTGGGCTTCATGCAATCCACAGGGGGTCTGAACACAGCAAACAGGCAGAGGAAGCGCAAATTTACTCTCTGTTGAATTAACACGTCCGTCTTTTCCTGCCCTCAGACACTGGGCCTTTGGACTCGGACCAGGACTTTCCCCATCAACCCCCAGGACTCAGGCCTTCAGGAACGACACCACGGGGTCTCCTGGACCCCCCTGCCTGCAGACACTGGCCGGGGGACTTCTCAGCCTCCACAATCATGTGAGCTAATTCCTCATGCTAAAGCTCTTTCTGTGTATCTCTACACAGTTGACTCTTCGGCAACATGGGGGTTAGGGCTACTGAGCTCCCCACTCCTGTGTAGTCGAAAATCCAGTTTAACTTGATTTAAGTTTAACTGTTGACTTTCCCAAAATTTTACTAGCAGCCTACTGTTGACCAGAAGCCTTGCAGAAAACACAATTTATTATTAATACATATTTTATATGTTATCTATATTGTATACTGAATTCTTTTTTTTTTTTAAAGATTTTATTTATTTATTTGACAGAAACACAGCGAGAGAGGGAACACAAGCAGGGGGAGCGAGAGAGGGAGAAGCAGGCTTCCTGCCGACCAGGGAGCCCGATGTGGGACTCGATCCCGGGTCTCCGGGATCATGACCTGAGCTGAAGGCAGTCGCTCAACCAACTGAGCCACCCAGGTGCCCTAATATACTGAATTCTTACAATATAAGGTAAACTAGAGAAAACAAGATGTATTTTTTTTTAAAGATTTTATTTATTTATTTGACAGAGAAACACAGCCAGAGAGGGAATACAAGCAGGGGGAGTGAGAGAGGGAGAAGCAGGCTTCCCGCAGAGCAGGAAGCCCGATGTGGGACTCGATCCCGGGTCTCCAGGATCATGACCTGAGCCGAAGGCAGTCGCTTAACCAACTGAGCCACCCAGGCGCCCCGAGAAAACAAGATGTTTTAAGAAAATCACAAGGAGGGTGCCTGGGTGGCTCAGTGGTGAAGCCTCTGCCTTCAGCTCAGGTCATGATCTCAGGGTCCTGGAATCGAGGCAGGCGTCCGGCTCTCTGCTCAGCAGGGAGCCTCATGCCTATGTAATAAGGCCTCCATTAAAAAACCCAAAAAGGGGCGCCTGGGTGGCTCAGTTGGCTAAGCGACTGCTTTCAGCTCAGGTCATGATCCTGGGGACCCAGGATCGAGTCCCACATCGGGCTTCCTGCTCGGCAGGAAGCCTGCTTCTCCCTCTCTCGCTCCCCCTGCTTGTGTTCCCTCTCTCGTTGTGTTTCTCTCTCAAATAAATAAATAAAATCTTTAAAAAAAAAAAAAACCAAAAACCCAAAAAGATGGGGTTCAGAGAGCTTCCGTGTCGGTGAGCGTGCAGGGATTCGGGAGAGCGGTGTGCTCGGAGGGCCAGGGGGCTCTGCGCCCCTCCCCATGCCTTGCCCTATGCAGCCTCCGTTTGGCCCTTCCTCAGTCCTCTCCTTTTATAAACTGGTGATCTAGTAAGTGAAGAGTTTTTCTGAGGTCTGTGAGCTGCTCTAGCAAATGAAGTCAACCCAAGGAGGCAGTCATTGGAACCTCCAGTCTACAGTCGGTTGGTCAGAGCAGAGGGGACAACGTGCACTTGTGATGACATCTGAAGTGTTGGCATGTATGTGGGGGCAGTTGTATAGGATCAGGCCCGTAACCTGTGGGATCTGGTGGTCAGATCCCGGGTAGATAGTGTCAGAATCGAGTTGAATCGCAGGATGCGCAGCTGGTATCTGAGAGTTGCCTGGTGGTGTGGGGGAGCCCCTTCCCACACACGTTAGAACTGGTGACTGGAATCTTTACTTGGGGAGGGGGGGACAATTAGGAAACTGGGAGCTTTCTAGACCTTCTGTGGGTCTAGAAGGAAAGTGGGGGTCTCTAAGGAACCAAGAATTTCAAATTGAAGTTGGAAACCTGAACCAGGAGTGCTGGGTAGGGTGTTGTTTCCCAATAGCACATAGGAAATGTGGAGGGATGAGTCAGGCGTTGAGAAGGGAATAGTTTAAAGATCTATGTATTAATGAGAGAGTGAGGGACTGCGGGGATGGGGTGAAGGGAGAAACAGAGGGAGAGGAAGAATCTCAAGCAGACTCCCACTGAATGCAAAGCCCTGCTTGGGGCTCAATCTCATGACTCCGAGATCATGACCTGAGCCAAACCAAGAGTTGGACGCTCACCCAGCTGAGCCATGTGGGTGCCCTGAGAAGGAGAGAGTTTATACTGGAAGCTGTGAGAGGAGAGAACTGCTGTGTGGACCAAATCGGGCTTTATTCCTCCAGTGGCCAAGAGGAAGGAAAAGAAAAGGACTGCCTCAACTTAGTGGCACAGGCTCTTGGAACTGAGAAGAAGGGACAGTCCCCAAGAAATGGAAGGGGAATAAGCATGGTGGTGGGGGACCTGGAAAGGGATTGCTTCTGGGGCTGGACATTGCATGAGTCACGGGGGCTGCGTGGGAACAGCCCGTTCCCTCAGAACACAGGGTCTTCCTTGGCCTTGTCTATGGCGGCCCCCTGCCTGCAGCCGTGAGCCCCCGGTACCCCATGCCTGCAGGATCCCATAGCTGGCCGCAGCTGCCCCGGATGGGGGGCACTTTGCAGCACCAGCTTGAGTCAGCATGAAAGGAGACAGAGCCCCAAACTCAGGGCCTCCGTCCAGGGAGGAGTACCAGACCTCTCCATTTCCTCCAGACTAAGCCCCCGGGCCCGGCCCTTCACTGCTGCAGGCCTGCCCACGCCTCCCTTGGCCCTCGCTGGAGACGCAGCCCCGGGGCTGCCCGCTCAGGCTGTCCGTGTCTGCACAGGCAGCCCTAACATGCTGTGAGACTGAAACCAGGTTCAGGGCCTGGACGTCTGAGATTAAGGTGTGGGCAGGTGTGGTTTCTCCTGGGGCCGATGCCCTCCACCTGCAGATGTCCTGTGTCCTCACCTCTTTCCCTACACAAGTCACCTCTAGGTCCATGCGTTCAAATTTCCTCTGCTTATAAGCACACCAGTCAGACTGGATCAGGGCCCACCCCAAAGGCCTCGTTTCAACGTAATCACCCCTCTAAAGGCCCTGTCTCCAAATATAGTCACATTCTGAGGGATTCAGTACATGGGTCTGGGGGAGCACCATTCACCCACAGCAGTCCGCCGTTCTTTGGTCCTGTCCCTCCCCTCCTAGTTGGCGTCCACAAGGCTTCTGGCCACTTTTTTTTTTTTTTCATTTTTTCTTTCTTTTTTTTAAGATTTAATTTATTTGACAGAGAAAGAAGTAGTTCAAGCAGGGGAAGCAGCAGGCAGAGGGAGAAGCAGGCTCCCCGCTGAGCAAGGGCCCCTGACTGGGGACTCGATCCCAGGATCCTGAGATCATGGCTGAGCCGAAGGCAGACACTTAACTGACTGAGCCACCCAGGCGCCCCAGCTCTGGCCACTTTGGACTGGGGCTTCTTGTAGCTTAGATTTGCAGATGAAATCCTGCACCTCCCGCTTGGCTCTGTGTGCTCACTGGGACGAGGAGGACTTGTCTGCCAGCCGAGCTCTAGGTTGTGAGAGATGGTACAAAAGCCAAGCCCGTTCCCTTGAACACCTCGTTAGCTTTAGTAAGCGACTCACAGCAAGCACGCATCTCTGAAGTAGAGGGAACTCGGAGAAAGTGTACAAAATGGAAGGTTTTTATAGCAAGGGGGGCGGCGAGGACATTATTAGCAAAAGAAAAGGACTGTTCTAGGCTAGGTTCTTGCCCAGGTGGGAGGAGCTGGGGGGGGTCTTATCGTGCAGATCTTCTCATCTCATCTTCCTGTGGGGGAGGAGAAGGCCCACGTGGCAGATTACTTCATTTGCACCAATCCAAAAATTCCTGACTGACCGGTTAAGTGCATTTCCGGGGGAGGTTGAAGCTGCACCTAGATCAGGCATCAAGCGGCTGTTTGGGGGCCCGACGTAAGTGCTGCCATTTTGGGCCAGAGGTGTTTCTCTTAAACAGGGATTAAGCCATATCCTTCGTCCTCCTCCTGGCCACAGGGAATGTTTATCCAGCTCCTGGAAACTCAGCCCCACGTCATCGGCCGCCGGATGTCCAGGGGCCCAGAACCTAGGGCGAGAGAGGGAGCCGATAGCAAGTTCTGGAAGTCCCCAGGCCAAGTTCGCTTCTCCACTCCCAGAACTTCCTAGCCATACACCCCAGCTCAATTCACCTCCCTGCTCCCGTCGGCATCCTGGCATGCTAGAACCTACTCCGTAGAGCTGTTGTAAGGACTGAATTAAGTCACAGAGGAAGGGAACTCCCGCCGTCCACCTCCCCTTACAGACAGAGGCCTGGATGGAAGAGGGTCACTCACTCCCAAGTTCATCTGAACTTGACAAAATTTTTGCTTTTAGCAAAAATTAGCCCAGTAACCCCGAGTCCTGATCTTTACCTTCGGCAGGCCACTAGGGGCCTGACTGAGATGGAGCAGGGAGGAGGGGACATTTTTGGCTCTAGAAGGGAATAGTGTGAAGTCTTAACCCGTTGTGAGAGAGGCATTATTGCCAATTGTGAGGAAAATAGGAAAATGTCACTCTGGTGGTGTCTGTCCAATGGATGGGGGGCTCCCAAATGTGGGGCAACCCCATCAGGTGGGGGAGTGCTGGCGCTGTGGGCCGTGAAAGGATTCACCTGAGGCAGGACAAAGGAGCTAGAAGTTTCCTGCGTACACCCCACAGGAGGAGGCTGTCTGCAGGAGGCAGTGGGTGGGGGCTGTATTGAAAAGGGGGAAGGTGAGGAGGTATGAGGACCTAGGGAATTCTCCCTTTTTTGGTTAGTGGTTGTTAGTAGCCCATTGGTCAGTTAGGGCCTGTGGATATTCTGAGGTGGGCCGTCCGATAGCGGCCCTTGGGCTGTCGTCGAGTTTCTGTTGCCCAAGTCCGTGGCCCGAGAGCGGCCTCTACAGCGTTTCCTCACTGCGCGTTTGTCATACGCTCTTTCTGAGAATTAACGCTCATCCTTGGGGGATGCATTTGTGCGTCTGTGCGGAACCCTGGTTTTCAGCCTCCGCTGTTTCTCAGAATCACCTCAGAAGCTTAAAGATAAAATACTGCTGCCCAGGCCTCAGCCCTGGATGTTCGATTTGATGTAGTTTTGAAGAGTAGAAGTGAGGTTTGGTGGGGTGAGGTCTGGAGCCAAAGGCCAAGAGAGAGTTCTCGAGACGTCTTTGGTACAAATGACAGTTTTATTAGAGCACTGGGGCAGGGGCAGTGGCCAGCCAGAGCTGCTGCCCCCAGCCCCGGCTTGTCAGGGGGGCTGATTGGGAGTTGGGGGCTGCATAACGAAAAGGGAGCTTTTCGAAAGAACTTTTGGATGCTAAAATGGACCTCCCAGCCACTGGGGGCCTTGCTTTGTCTCAACATCTCCCCTGAAGTGAGCGTGAGACGCTTCGCCTGGTACATGACAAGCTCTACGGAAATGTTTGCTATTTTTGTGTTGAGTGATCCACATGCAGCGTGTGCGTGCGGCTGTAACGTGAGCTTGGGAAGCTCAGGAAAGGGTTCGCTGCTTCTTTTTATATAATACAATGTCATCCAATTTCAAAATATGTGGGAGTTATTTTTGGTAACTTCCATGTGCGTTTCTGTTTCTTTCTCAGTCAGAGCTGCCTTAAAATTGTGTTTCTTTTCTCAAGCCCTGGAGCCTGCCCAGCTTTGGGCAGGGTGGATACTCTGCCACCCTCCAGCTCCAGGAATGGGTCCTGGTTTTTCTACGCGGTTCGGGGTGGTCCCGCGTGACCCCCCAAGCACACTGATTGGTTCAGAGATGGGTACGTGGCTAAAGATGGTGTCTATCAGAGGGATAGTCAGGACTTCTGATCCAGTTGGGGGAAGGATATATTTTTCCTCCTCTGTGGGGCCGAGGCAGCTTATCCTGGGAGCCGCTAGTGGTCATCTTACAACTTGAGAGGAGCGGGCCCCTTGGATGAAGCCAACCCAGGAAAACAAACAGGGACAAGGGATGGAAAGCAAGATGAGTTTTTGGTGGAACTGCTGGATCGAGCCTTGCCTAAAGCCTAATCCACCTTTGGGCTTTTCATTCATATAAACCAAGAAGTTCCCCTTATGATGAAGCCACTTTGAGTTAGGTTCGCTTTTACTTGCCATTGGAAGTGTCCCAATAGACAGAGATTGTTTAAGAATATGATGGTTTTACAGAGTGGAGCACTGTGGTCCTCCCAGCCGTGGTCAACAGTGGAGTGAGGAGTGGCTCGTGGCAGAGCAGGGAGGACACCCCCGTGGAGGAGTAGCGGTCAGACAGGGAGGTCTGGGCCAGGTGGGGGACAACTCTTCTCCTTCTGTCATCACACCCTGCCAACACCAGGCAGGTGACACTCAGAGGGAGGGAAAGTCTGAGCCTGTGAGTCAGTGGGCAGTGAAGTATGTTCTGTGTCCTCTGAGGCGGACTGGGCACTAGAGCAGGTTTAATTCACCAGACCACAGATCTGAGTTTTCTCTTCTTTTTTTTTTTTTTTTTTTTAAAGATTTTATTTATTTGACAGAGAGAAACACAGCCAGAGAGGGAACACAAGCAGGGGCAGTGAGAGAGGGAGAAGCAGGCTTCCCGCAGAGCAGGGAGCCCGATATGGGGCTCGATCCCGGGTCTCCAGGATCATGACCTGAGCCGAAGGCAGTCGCCCAACCAACTGAGCCACCCAGGCACCCCTGAGTTTTCTCTTCTTCAGCAAAGTATATGCCTAAAAATTACCTCAGTGTTCTGGGCTGAATTCTGTCCCCTCAGTGTTGCAAAACTTAACTCCCAGGACCTCAGAAGGGGGTGCATTTAGAGATAGCTTCTTTTCAGAGGTGATTAAAGTTAAATGAATTAAGGATAAATGAAATGGGACGAGTCTCAGTCCAGTCTGTGTTGTGTCCTGGTAAGAAGAGGCCATAGGACCCAGATACGCATGGGACAGACAGACCATGTGAAAACTCAGGGAGAAGTCGTCATCTGAAGCCAAGAAACCAACCCTGTGGACACCATGGTCTTGGACCATTAGCCTCCAGAACTGTGAGAAGATTAATTTCCGTTAAGATCTGCAGTCTGTGGTAATTTTTTTAGCCAAACTAAGACACGTCTTTAAATATTCAGCGAATATTTATTGAGCACTGGGGCGCCTGGGTGGCTCAGTCGCTAGGCATCTACTTTGGGTCCTGGGATTGATCCCAGTGTCAGGCTCCCTGCTCAGCGGGAAGCCTGCTTTTCCCTCTCCCACTTTCCCTGCTCATGTTCCCTCTCTCACTGTGTCTCTGTCAAATAAATAAATAAATAAACAAACAAACAATAAATAAAACAAACCTTAAAAACAATGTATTGAGCCCTTTCTACATATCAAGTACAAGTTCATGCTCTCATTTGGAAAAAGAGAGTTGTTGAAGTGAATTTAGAACATGAATAAGGGAGAGGTTGGGGAGTGGGCCGCCCTATGAGGGTAAGAGGATGATATGATGGGAGGTCAAGGGGGCTACGTTGGACCGAGTGCTCTGCTCAGGGGCTCAGCACGGATGTCTGTGAGAGCGGGCCCCCTAGAAGCAAGGCTGGGAATGTTGGCATCCGTGAGGGCCCTAAGAAGGGCAGACATGGGCACCTCTGAGTCCCTAAACGTGGCTCCCTCTGGAGGAGACCTGGCAGCATCTCTCAGCTGAGTTTGTACCGGAAAAGGGGGTATGATTAGACGCTTTGTTTCAGAGGATTTGAAAGGAAAGCTGTCTCACTCCTGGGCTCCGTTCCAGGTTCCGGAGTGGACAGGAACCTGACTCAAGTGGCTCAGGCCTCCTGGGCTGGCTGAGCTCCTTGGATGAGGGCTGAGTGGGGTCCAAGAGAGGCTTACCTGGTGTTAAGGCCTGATTAGAGTCCTTCCACAATTCATAGATTGAAACTGCCTCTCACCCCCCGGTACCTCAGAGTGTGAGTATATTTGGAGATAGGGTCTTTTTTTTTTTTTTTTTTTAAGATTTTATTTATTTGACAGAGAGAAACACAGTCAGAGAGGGAACACAAGCAGGGAGAGTGAGAGAGGGAGAAGCAGGCTTCCCGCCAAGCAGGGAGCCTGATGCGGGGCTCGATCCCGGGTCTCCGGGATCATGACCTGAGCTGAAGGCAGTCGCTCAACCAACTGAGCCACCCAGGTGCCCCGGAGATAGGGTCTTTAAAGAGGTGGTTAAGTTAAAATGAGGCTATTAGAGTAAGCCCTAATCTGACCTGACTGGTGTCCCCCCTCCCCTGCTTTTTTTCCTCCAGATTTTATTTATTTATTTAATAGAGAGGGAGAGCACGGATAAGCAATGGGGGGGGGGTGGTAGTGTGGCCAGAGGGAGAGGCAGACTCCCTGCAGAGCAGGGCGCCCAGCCCGGGCCCTGTCCCAGGATCCTGAGATCACGACCTGAGCCAAATGCAGATGCTTAACCAACTGAGCCACCCAGATACCCCTAATCTGAGTGCTGTCCTTTTAAGAGGAAGAAATTTATACAGAGACATCAGTGATGCACAGACAGAGAAAGACCACATGAGGACACATGGAGAAAGCGGCCATCTGCCTTGTCTCAGAAGGAACCAAGCCTGCCAACACCTTGGTCTTGGGCTTTCAGAACCGTGAGAAGTAGATGTCTGTCTCTCCAGCCCCCAGGCTGTGGTACCTCCTTTGCCTGAGCAAAGACACCCGAGTCCAATGGCACTCCCCTACAGAGATGCCCACCAGACCTGAGAACATCGCCTTACTTGGAAAAAGTGTCTTTGCAGACGTCATCAAGAGGAGAACATTCTGGAATGAGCAGGTGGGCCCTAAATCCAACAACACGTGTCCTTTTAAGACAGAGAAGAGAAGGAGAAACACAGAAGGCTGTGTGAGGAGGGACGCAGAGATTGAAATGGTGCAGCGATAAGCCTGGGAACAGCCGGGAATCCTGGCTGCCAGCACGAGCGATGGAGAGAGGCCTGGACCGATTCTCCCCCGGAGCGCCCACAAAGACCAGCTCGGCCCACACCTTGCTGGCACATTTTTCTCTCCAAAACTATGAGAGAATACATTTCTGCTGTTTTCAGCCACCAGTGTGTGGTTGCTTGTAATAACGGCCCTGTGCAACTGCTCCTCTGAGAACACGTGCTTGCGGCCCTCTGGGCTAGACCGAGTCCCCGGGCCGGGCTTACCCCACCTCTGCGATCTCAAGCGACTTGGGCGCAGCTCTGGCCAGGAGGTGGGACTGAGTAGGGCCCAGCTCCAGCAGTCGTGCTGTGTGGCAGTCAGGGAGAGGAGCACAGGGAGAGGGAGAAGCAGACTCCCTGTGGAGCAGGGAGCCCAATGTGGGGCTTGATCCCAGGACCATGGGGTCATGACCTGAGCCGAAGGCGGACGCTTTACCCACTGAGCCCCCTGGGTGCCCCCGGAAGTGAAGACTTTTTAGACCTCAGGGTTTTCTCTGTTCAGATGGTATTGACTTCTCGGGATGAGGAGGGAAAGGGAGAGCCCCATGAAGGAGATAAATGGATTTCCTGTGAATTAGACAGGGTCTGAGTCTTCACGGTCTAAAATAGGTTGGTGGTGGGGGTGGGACCATAAGGACACACTGGTTGGAGCCCTTTCTACTGGTCACACGAGGCTGCACCTGCTCTGGTGGGTCTTTCTGGGAACTGCTTTTCAAAGTGGAGACTGTGTGTTTCTAGGCCTGTGACCACTTCTCGAAACAAACATTCTTACAACGCAGGCATTCTAATGTTTGCCATGAAACTCATTATTTAAACCAGAGGTGGGGCAATGGGTACGGTGGGGTGCCCTGCGCCTCGCCCAAGCCGACACCCAGCCCCAGCTCCCTCCGAGCCAGAGCCGGGGTCCTGCACGGTCCCGGCCCTGCCAGCTGTAGGAAGTCCTGTTGTTAATGGGAGCATCTGTGCCCAGGGCTCGGGTGACGAGTTCCTACCATCCTGGGCAGACAAGTGGTGGGTCTACGGAGCACGACTCTGACTCTTGCTGTATTCCTTCTCCTGCTCCAAGATTACGGCGGCAATTGGCTCTGGTGCCCTGATTTCCTGCTCTGTTTGACAGATTCTTCCTTGGCTTTCCCCGCACCCATGGCCGTGTCATACACTGTGAACGGAGGGAAGGGAATCTGCGATCGTGCCCCAAGGTGGGGAACCTGGTGCGGGGAGAGGCTGGCACCGACCCAACTGTCCATCGGGAACCCTCCTTGGAGGATGGGAAGTCGGAGTCAGGACAGGGAGCTTGTACTGTGCTATAGAACACCGAGCTGTAGACCATACCCATGTTTGAAACAATGGGCTTTTGTTTTTGTTTGAGAGAGAGAGAGAGAGCACGCAAGCAAGGGGAGGGGCAGAAGGAATCCCAAGCAGATTCCATGCCCAGTGTGGAGCCTGTTGCGGGGCTCGATCTCATGACCCTGAGATCACGGCCCGAGCAGAAATCATGCTTGACACTTAATCAACTGAGCCACCCAGGTGCCCCAAATGGTGGCTTTAAAAGACTGTACAAAGTTAGAAGCTGGTAATTCCTGAGGAAATGCCCCAGCATGCTTCTCCCCTCCCCACCCCCACCCCAAGGGCGGCTCTCCAGCTGGAGTGGCAAGGTGACCCCCATGTCCGTGTCAGCTCCTGCGGACGTCAGGTGCACGGTGGGGGCTTTGCCCACTACTCTCTCCCCTCACTTTTCACTTTGAGAAGGACACTTTTCCTATTCCTAGCCCTGAACGCCGAAATCGCTACTTACTGCCCCGAGAAGATTCTTCTGCGGCAAGATAGAGTCCTGCACACCGGCTGAAGGACGAGGCCGAGCAGTCAGGGGCTGCGGGACCTTGCCGAGGTCCCGCAGAGGTGACAGCCAGTGAAGTCATCCTTGTGAGTGGAGTGTGAGTAGGCAGATGAGTTTTGAGGGTGGAGGCTTTTTTACAGAAATGAAAGGATTTCTTTTTCTCGGATGTCAGTGGAGTTGAAAGCAGGTCTCTGTTTCCTTGGCTCTGGTCGAGGCCCAGAGAAAGTTCGTCTCCAGGACTGAAGGCAGAGGTGTTGTTGGGATGGCGTGGGGCCTGCTGTGCGGGACCGCGAGGCCCGTATCCTGCTCCGTTCCTTGCTGCCCACACCCTGCTTGCTGGCACGCTGCTCTCCAGCTCCAGGGCCCTGCATTTTCCCAAAAATCACTGAAGTCCGACCACAGCTCTCTTTCTCTCTCCAGAGCCTAATGGAATCAAGATAATAGGTACTGCCAGCAAAAGCAAAACAAAAACAGAAACCCCACTGTTGATGATCAAATACGGAAAAGAATACACTCCCACCGTGTAAGCTTCGACAAGTGGGCACCGAGGGAAGAAGCACGACCCCCAGGGGAGCTCCTGACCCAACCGTCCCCTCCCGCTGCCTCTCCCTCACCACCCTAAGACAGGATGTAGAAAGGAAGGTTAATCAATAAGATGCCGAGAATTCTCAAAAACTGTCTCAAGTGAAGGAAGTAGCCTAAACAACACTGATAGGGGAATCACAGGAGGGTAAAACTCTTACTCATACCCAAGACTCTCGGGAGGTTCGCCCTTTTTCAGAGCTCCACGAAATTTGGAGGAATGGCCAAAAGACCCAAGGGATCCATACAGTCGTTAGAAACTATTTTTTTTTTAAGATTTTATTTATTTATTTATTTATTTAAGAGACACTATTTTTTTTTAAAGATTTTATTTATTTATTTAAGAGAGAGCGAGTGCACTAGTGAGGGGAGAGGCAGAGGGATAAGTAGACTCCCCGCTGAGCAGGGGACCCCCCCCACCACCACCACCACACAAGGCGCCATCCCAGGGCCCTGAGATCATGACCTGAGCCAAGGGCAGATGCTTAACTGACTGAGCTGCCCAAGAAGTCCCTAGAAATGTTCTTGAAGTAAAATGGACACTGGAGCAAGCTATTCCACACAATCTCCAACGGGAGGGCAGCTCTGCCAGCCAAGCCCGTGCAGAACCCCACAGCAACTCGTGTGTCATCCCTGCCAAGTTACCAGGCACTGAAAAGTGGCTGTGGCTGCAAAACCGTGCCCCCCTGCCCCGCCCCGCCCCGCCCCTCCGCCCCTTCCCCCCCCCCCTGCGGGGCCAAACTGTAGCGCGGAAGGGGAGACAGAAAAGCAATCAGATAAGGAGTGAAGAATGTCCTGGAGAACTCAACCACACTCTGAGACTCAGGAGAGAGAGAGAGAGAGAGAGAGAGAGAGAAGGTTAGAAGGCAAACAAGCAAAATAAAGAAGATGAACAAAGGGACGTAGACACATCCATGCCAAAGATGGATGAAGAAACCTGTCTGGAAAAACAAAACAAAAAAATCAAAGGGTCCGCTAAAGACTAAACTTAGATCCCCTAAGTGTTTCGTGCTGTGACGGCCTCAGGTGGTTTCCCCAGCCGCTCCTGGACAGGCCGTGTTGGCGCTGACGGCATCTAGCCGCCTCTTTGCCCAGGACAGTATGCAGCCTCCGCGGTGGACAGGGCAGCAGGAAGCCAATGACCGTCTAGTGACAAAAGGCTGTCGTAGGTGGGCCTGCCCTTGTGCTGTGGCTCAGGCTCTAGCGTGCTGACTTGTGGGGCCCACAGCTTTACTTCGACTTTGATGGGCAATGCTAGAGGAACACATGAAAGAGACTGTTCATACCACTTAGGAGTCATGGGTCATCTCTTTTTTTCATGAGCACAGAAAGCCTTATTCTTTCCGCATTATTTCTCCACCCAAGAAGAAATATTTCTAAGTCCTTGATGCAGCTGGGAAGGGAGGCATTTCTGCCTAGGCATTGGGTCCCGTGGAGGCTTTTCCTGGCCCTGGCATCTGAGCCCAGCGTCGGCGGGCTGCGGACGGTGAGCAGGCGTAACCGGTTCTCTGGGCAACACCCGTAATGAGGTCACCAGCAAGCCGTCCTTCCTGTGTGTTTAAATGGCACAAGCCCAGAATACCTGCATGCATTCCTCCTGGGGCGATGAATAGGGAACACACCTGGGGCTGGTCTGACTCTTGGCAATGCCATTTTTCTATTTCCAGATACTTCCCTCAGCCCTGTGTGTGAAGGCCCTTTGTAGGGAAGGTTTTCTTTTCTGGGAATCAGAGCCCCCATCCCCCATCATAGAGCACTACGGAGGCCACCCAGGACACAGCCAGCAGCAGTAGGCTCACTCTTATTCCCTGGCTAAGGAGATTAGCAAAGGTTGTCAACAACTATGTGGAGGTTTCCCCTGGACAACTGGTCTACCCCACATTACGTGGCCTGCCTTTGTGTGTGGCTCACGTCGGTGACCCTCCTCAGTGAGCCTTAGCGGTTTCTCTGCAGCACTCCTCACTATGCCTCACGCTTGCCCGCACCTCCTCTTCTCCTGACATCTGAAATTCCAGTTAGACCATATTCATCTTTGTGAATGAATGACTCATCTTCCCAAGCCTTTGACTTCTCCAGAGAAGCAGAGTCAATAGGAGATAGATAGGCATACAGACACAAGGAGATTTGTTAGCAATGATGGAGGCTAAGAAGTCTTACAGGCTGCTGTCTTTGAGCTGGAAGCTCAAATCCAAAGGCCTGAGGACCAGGAGGGCCGACGGTGAAAGTCTTAGTCCAAGCTGAGGGGCTCAAGAACCAGAGGATGCAGGACATACGGCCGAGTTCAAGGCCAAGGAACCGAGAACCAGGAGTGTCAGTGTTCACGGGCAGAAGATAAACATCCCAGTTCAAGCACTGAGCAGCTCATGTTTCCTCTGCCTTTTTATCCTCCTCAGGTCCTCAGAGCAGCAGAGGACACCCACCTACCCTGAGGAGGACAGTCTTCTTTCCTCCCAGGTTGCTCAGAAGTAATGTTTTTCAGCTATCTGGGCACCCCGTGGCCCAGTCAAGTTGATGCATAAAGTTAGCCATCACACTTTTCCTGAAGGTTTTCTCAGGAATTCAGATGCTGCTCAGAGAGTCACAGGGGCCAAAGATCAGCCACTTAATGTTTTGGTGAATGGCCATGGTATTTTGCTTAAAGCGTGAGCTTTAGGAGAACACAGGCGCGGACTGAGGACTGCCTGAAGAAGGAAAGGAGTGAGAGACACCCGGCTGGTTAGGCTGAAGAAGCTAAGGATTCATTTGCCCTCCTTTGCAGTTTGGCTCTGGGTAGGCCCAGCTCTGGGCTGGATGTGGGAAAGAGGGCCGGCAGGAAGAAGAGCTCGTGAGGAGCCTACCCATATGCACCTCTTCCAGGGTCCGCGCCCCTCCTAAGCCTTGATTCACAAATGAGATTGGAGCCACGGGGAGCCCTGGTGAGGTCTGGGGGCCATCAGGAAGCCAACCCCACCTCTCCAAGCAAAGCCGCCATGGCTTCCTGCCCAGGGTACCCTGCCTCGCCTCTGAAGACCCAACCTAGGAGTTGGGTTTGTTATCACCTTTGGCTCCTGGATTGTATTTTTAAGATATTTGAAGTCCTTTGATGAGCTGGTGTTTATATTTCATGTTCTTTCATGCCAAATGAGTACTTATTATTATCTAGAATTACAAAAGCATTTGGTGTTTTCCACGCGTAGGCAGTTAGCTTCAGAATCCAAGAATATCTTGCTTTACACCATGGAGGCGTCCGAAAAAGTATGTATATAAATCGGATTTCTGACAGTTTAGTAATATTTGAAATTCACCAGTGAAGCGACTGAAGGGAAACTTGGGTGCATTTTTTTGTTGGTGGTAAAATGAAATAATCACATTCTGTAATGAGTGTAATTGCCTCTATACTAGAAACCGAGTGTCGTAAATTGAGATTTGGGTTGGCGTTTTTCACAGTCGGGCCACTGACAGAAATGCTTCCTTGCCGGGTGCTCCCTATGTAGTTCTGGCTTTTCTCTCCATCCTTTTGCCTCAGCCACATTTATTTTAATTGCACTGTGACTCACATACCAAGTCAAGTGCATTCGAAGCCGGGCCAAGACGTCCAGGGACAATCCCAAGAACCAGGCTGGCGGCCCCACAGCTCTAGGGGAAGTCATCCGTTTCCCGGACCCGTCCAACTGGCAAAGAGTAATTACAGTGTGAGGTGCTCGTTGGAGTCCCTGGTGCAGGGAGAACAGGTCCGGCTGCCCCTTTGTTTCCAGCCCACGACGAATGAGCCAACTCCCGTCCCCAGCCCCATCCCACAGCACTGGTGGGAAATGCTTCCCAGCACATCTCGGCAACTTGGCCTTGGGAGCAAGCCCGCGCTGCCTGGAGGCAGGGGCATGGGGCGCAGTCTTCACACTTGGCTGCAGGGGTTCTCGGGATTCTAGGTCCTATCAGGACCTGAGAGCTGCAGAAGCTGGGGTCTTGCATGACTCAACAAGGGAAGAAGTGGTGACTCACAGGACTAGTGATGGTTTTAATATGTGCAGCAGTGGGCTCATTTAAATGAAATGTGGTCTTCTTTTGTTCTCTCCAAGAGGGAGCAGTAGGAGCCCTGGTTTAACAGGGGCACCAGGGGCCGGAAGGAACAAAGGACACTTGGCCTGCGGACCTGGTTTAGAGGCTGCTTGTGCAAGCTGCCAGGGGAGGGCTGCCCCGGCGACTCTTGGTCCCCCTCCTGCAGCCCCGCAGTCCCCAGTGGCCTGTGCTCTGGTGTGAGGCCAGTGGCCAGCCAGGGGCTGCTTATCTCCATGATCCAGCAGACCTGGAATCTAAAAGGTGCATCTTCCTCTTTGTTCCAAATGTGTGTGTGTACACACACACACACACACACACGCACAAGAACAAGAACAGTTGGGGTCTACGGGGAACAGAGCAGGTCTCCCAACCCAGGCCTTCTCCAGAATCTTCCTAAACTGAAACTCTGTTCCCATTCAGCAATCATCCACCACCCCTTGTCTCCCAGGCCCCTCTGTTTCACTCCAGTGGGAGCAGGGCGGTGCTGGAGGCTTAGGTCGATGTTCCCCGCCCCTCAACAAAGAAAGAAGCCTAGACCAGATAGTGACACACACTCGTGTAGGCCTCTGTGAGGGAAGGCAGAGATTCAGGAGGGAACAGCATATAAAAACCACTCTGTTTTACTTGGCTTAGTGTTGCTGGGCAGAAAGGAAGAGGAGATGCACACTGGGGAGCAGGCTTCAGAGACTGGAGATGGGATGAGGGCCGAGTTCGTCTTGCAGCTTTGTGCCTTCTTAGGACGCAGAGGTATATTTGCTCAGTGCCCTGTGTCTCAGTTGCCTGGATGGGGCATGGAGCCCAGGCAGCCTTTTGGGAGAAGCTAAAAGAAAAGCCAAAGGATGGCAGAGTGCTGTCCCCAAGGGTATCATCTTACTAACCACGGCTCCCAGGATGCTGTGTCGAGAAGGGCTCTGAGTCTCTATCTTAACTGTTGGGTTTCAGGAAGGCTGTGAGGAGGCCCAGAAGGTCCTCAGACAGTGGGCTGTCCAGCTCATGAGGAGGCCATGTTTACCTTTCCTCATCCCTGCCATGCACGTGACCCCGGTCACAAGAGCTCTGATTCCGGGGACCTCAGGACCCCTTCTCCAAGAGCACTGCACCATCTGGGCCCGGAGGCAGGGGAGGGCAGAGAGTGGCAGGCTGAGCCAGCAGCTTGTGGGGGGCCTCCTGTCATGAAGCACGGGCAGGTTGGGGCAGCAGATTCGATCATCGGCTGGGGGCAGGAACTTAGAGAATGCTGTGCTCTCTCTTCCCGGAGAGAGCCGGGCCTGAAGCCCAGCATGGCGAGGGAGGGCGGGCTGGATGTCGACTCTGGACATGCGGCTAGGTCTGGCTGCCGGCCACCTTGCTAGAACCCAGGGGATACGGTTTGGGGATTAAAGAAAGCGAAGCCTTTAGAGCCCTTAGGGCAGTGCTGATATACATTAGGTCCTCAGTGAAATGTTAAATCACTTTTGCTTTCTCTTTTTAACTTTGTCACTTTTTATTTATTTATTTTTAAAAGATTTTATTTATTTTTATTTGAGAGACAGAGTGAGTGAGAGAGAGAGAGAGCATGAGTAGGGGGAGGGAGAGGGAGAAGCAGAGTCCCTGCTGAGCATGAAGCCCGATGGGGGGCTCGATCCCAGGAACCTGCGACCGTGACTCAAGCGGAAGGCAGATGCTTAACAGACGGAGCCACCCAGGTGTGCCTCCCTTTCTCTCTCTCTCTCTCTCTCTCTCTCTTTCTCTCTCTCTCTCTCTCTTTCTCTCTCTCTTTAAAGATTTTATTTATTTGACAGTGAGAAACACAGTGAGAGAGGGAACACAAGCAGGGGGAGTGAGAGAGGGAGAAGCAGGCTTCCTGCCGAGCAGGGAGCCCGATGTGGGGCTCCATCCCGGGTCTCCAGGATCATGACCTGAGCCGAAGGCAGTCGCTTAACCAACTGAGCCACCCAGGTGCCCCGCTCCTCTCTTTTTAAAAGAAAATGTAGTAAAATGTATATAACACAAAACTGACCATTTTAGCCATTTTTAAGACTCTAGTTCACTGGCCTTAAGCACATTCACACTGATGTAGAGCCGTCACCACCATCCTTCTCCAGAATCTTCCAAAACGGGAACTCTGTGTCCTGTACGCGATAACTCCCCATTTGCTGTCACCCAGGCCCGGGAGCCTTTGCTCTGCTCTCTGTCTCTGTGGGTTTCGGTGACTCCAGGTGCCTCTTGTAAGTGGAATCCTAAAATATGTACCTTTTCTGTGGCTGGCTTATTTCACTTACTACAATGTACTCATCGGTGCTCTAGCACGGCTCAGAATTTCCCGGTTTCATGAGGCTGTGGGCTCTTCCATTCTATATATGGATCCCGTTTGGTTTATCCATGCGTCCATCAAGGGGCAACCGGTCGTTTCCAACTTTTGGCTGTTGTGAATAATGCCGCTAGGAGCTTGAGTGCACAAATGATGATCTGCTCCAATCCCTGTTTTCAATGCTTTTGCGTTTATACCCAGAAGGGGGTCCTCTCTCTTTTGAAATTCACCTTCGGCACATTTGATCTTCAAGAACATTCACAGACACGATGGAAGTAAGGGTCTGCCCAGTGGGCTCTGGTTCCTGCACTGGTCCTCACTCAACCTCAAAGACACCTTCATCTCCCTTGGCCCCTGGAACACTTACGGATCAGCCTAAACCCCTCACCTGACCAGGTTTCCCCGACGCACGGCTGGAGCGACAGCCTTCCTTCCAGCCTGCGTCCGGGCCACCTGACCCGGTTCCTGCAAATCCATCCTTCTCGTCGGACCCAGACCCAGCGGCTGTGACTGTCACTTCCCACTGCCCGCAGGGTACGAGCTGAGCTCAGGGCCCCACCGTGCCTCCTCACTGCTTGCCATTGACACTGTGGTCACTCCTAGTTTCTCTTCGTCTACAGCTTCTCTGCGGTCCCCTCTGAACACCATCTACCCGCTGGCCCTTTAAGGACTCCCTGTAGATCTGTGTGCCTATCTCTATGGTAGACCTCGCTGCACAGGAGTCTTGGGGCGTTCTCAGGGAGCCACGAATAGCACCTCCTCCCTGAGGAGTCCCCTGACACCGGGGGTCGCCTCACCGGGACCCGGAGCAGGGCTGCGCTTGACTGTGTCCTGGGAACAATGCTCGCTCCATCTGGGTTGTGACTTACATATTAATACCCCCATTTCTCGCTGTCCTCGATCTGGTAGGTTAGACCTCCCCTGTGGGCTGTTTGCCCTACATGTGAGCGCATTCTCCCTTGTTCTCTGCAATATTTGAGGCTTAAATACTACCCTTTGCAAGGAATGGAATCGCGAGGGTGAGGCAGTGAGAGTCAGATTGCTGATTTCATCAGCGGTGACTTCGCCGCTGTCTCAGTAATGCCAGCGTGGCCATCGGCCCCGCGTACGTGTTGGACCCCGTATCTGGGCACTGCTTTCATCTCACAGGAGAGGTGCTTTGAACACAGCTGCCTCGGTTTTAAACCAAGATCAAGCTCACATTTGAGGGTCCGTTCTGTTGACGGGGAAGCCAAAGCCATCGTGACAGGGACTGAACCATTTAACCTCAGGGTCACAGACAGTCCGTGTCTGACGGGTGATTTTTCTGTCCTCAGAATGTTAAATAGAAATAGTCTCACAAAGCCCTGTGCGAGGAGCACAGACGTTCCTTTCTTTTTATACCTGCTAGCTGAGGAGAGAGAGGACAGAGCTCTCTGGAAATGGGCTTCCCCGCACCAGCCAGCCTGCTGCAGTCCCCCAGGCGGGCTCTCATTTCGTTCTCTAATGAGGATCCTATTATGTGTCATCCCTCAACCTGTGGAATATGGCAGGGAAAACACCTCCCAGTCAGACACAGCCCCACTTCTCCCCTCTGTCCTTCTTCAGCCTGGTCTCTGCCCCAGGGAAGGTCATGGATGGATGGGGACGATGACAAGTAAATAGACTGTAACAGGGCAAAAGGCCAGGTGAATGCAGGGGAGCTGAGGGCCCCAGGAGAGCCAGGTGAAAGGCCCCTCGCCCGGCCCACAGGAAGGGAGCTCGGGCATTTTAGAGGAGGACAATTTAGGGGGCTGTGGGCACAGTGGAAAACATTTCTTAATTCCTGGTGTTTGCTACATGTAGAGGGAGCTTCCCCAGCATAATACTTCTGGTCTTCTTCTGCCATATCTGTTCCTAGAGGAAGTGGGATTACTTACATTTGGAAAGAGAAACTGGATTTGTGGAGTCCACATGTCCTCTCTTCTCTGAGAGCCAGCCTGCCCGCAGGCAGAGCAGTCGGCCCCTCCTGTCCCTGCTGTGAGTATGTCTGGCCAGGACCCCCGGGGGGGGAGGTCTGCCCCGACACAGCACAGGCTAGGACTGGGTGGGCAGTGTTCTTGAACTCAGGGTTGGTATGAGGAAGCCACTCGTTTGCAGATACTGTAAGCCACATTCTCCAAGACCAGTTTTGTCAGTAATACATGTAGTATTTTTTCTCTCCATCTGCCTGGTTTCTTCATCAGATTTCTCAAGGGCTCAGAACTTGGAAGAAAAGAAAGGTGCTATTTTGGGGCTATGTTGAACTCCAGCAGTGACAGTCAGCTCAGCCCCAAGACCTGATAATTAAAAGGAAAAAGGAGATTGGGAGTAAGTTCTCTATCCAAAGTGGCAGTCTCTTAGGTGTGTGGGGTGAAGCACACAGACAAGGAAACACACAGAAGTTCAGAGTGGGAGGAAGCAAAAACTGCTCAGAGACTGGAAAACACGGGAGTTGCTGGAATATTGTGACTGAGGAAGAAATGATGGAGAAACGGCTCGAGAAATCGCCAGATCAGATCACCCAGACTTTGTAGGCTAAGGAACAGAGTTTGAATTTTATTCTAAGTGCAATGGGAAGTCGGTGAGGGATTTAAGAAGGGCAATGATATGGTCTTCCTTATGCCTCACTATGTCATTCTTTTTAACTCTGTCAAGAATGGTCTGGGGGCCAGGCAAAGAGAATAGAAGATTTGGGGCAAATCTTAAATCCTGGCTGGGTGAGTAGATGGATGTGGGTGTGAGTCGCAGAGTTGTGAAGGTTGGCAGGAGAAGGGGAGGTAATTAAATTTCAGATGCTCACAGACTTCCCAATGGCAATGTCAGGTAAGTGGTTGGATATGGCCTCTGGTGCTCCGAGGACCTTGAGGAACCCCAACATTTCCGGATGTGCGTGGGAGGACATCTATACAAAGGAGACAAGTGAACGCACCTGTCGCTCAACCATATCACCCTGCCTGGATGGTCATCGACTAGAGAACAAGAGCAAAGCACCTTTTCTAAAAAAAAATATTATTATTTTGCAGGGTTTGGGGCTGGATGACACAGACAACCTCCTTTGGAAAATCCTGTATTGAGAGTCTCGCATTATAAAGAATTATTGCCTTAAATTGTTTGGAGGAGATTTCTCTAACTTCCAGGGTATTTTTTCTTCATTATACAGTAACTAGCTGTCAATCATTTTCCTGTTGAGGGCCAAGAATGCAGAAGACTTTTTATTCATTACAATGGATGTCTTTTGAAAAGGACCCCATAATTAATGTTTATGTGGAGCACATAGCTTTTTCAAAGACACCCATCCCTTCCTGAGACGCACAGCTGTGTTTTAGAGCCCGATTTCTCACCCAGCCAAAGGGCCCCCGCAGGGACCCATATTCATCTCAGCCTCTGCCTCTCCACACTCTTCATAACAGAACGACTTCCCCGCGGTGTTCCTGCAGCCGGGATCCCATTCATCTCCGTGGAAGGGGCTGCTGATATTTAAAGTTCAGTGCAGGAAGGTTTCATAATAAGAACTGGGGAAAATAACATAATCTTCTTTTAAAACATTTCCTTCCTCTGTTCTGCTGATAGAATCAAACAATTCTGAGTCCCATCTGCCTTGTAACAGGTCCAGATTGCTTGATGTGGTTTTGAAGTTATTTGTTCCCTTTGTTTCAGGGCACCTCTGGGTGGGATTCCCTCCCCGTCCTTGATGTATTCAGACCGCCCCATTTGAACCTTGTGTTTGCCATTCCAAAAGCAAAATAATGAGCCCACCTTGGAGGAAATGTCACTCTGCTCCAGCACTCAGTACCTAGGGC
Source organism: Spilogale gracilis (assembly GCA_004023965.1). NCBI lineage: Eukaryota > Metazoa > Chordata > Mammalia > Carnivora > Mephitidae > Spilogale > Spilogale gracilis. The sequence goes on from PITA01011951.1 coordinate 44,841, forward strand.
TGGGGAGGGAAGTCGGGCTCTGGGAGCAGAGTCCATTTTCACTGAAAGGGACAATTTTCAAAGTTAATATAAAAACACACAGGCTTAAAAGAGAACAAGAAGAAGCTGGATGCAGGGCTGCCTGTAATGGGCTGCCGGGCTCCCGAGTGCCCATTCGTCCTTGTCCCTCCGCGGCCGCTGAACACCAGCAGGCGTCCTGCAGGCTACTTACCTACGAACTGTGCCCGGAAGTCCCTGATAGGATCTCCCTCCGAATGCAGGTGGGAAGGGATCACCTCCTACAGCTCTGCCTGGTTGTTCCTTTCCCGGGTTTCCACTTTGCCCATCCCCTTCCCTCTAGCTTCCAGTTCAAGGGCTGGCAAATCTCTTCCCGTAAAGTGCTATGTCTTACCTGTTCCGGTTGTTAGAACAAAATACCACTGACTGAGTGGCTTGTAAACAACAGACAGACCTTTCTTTCTTAAGACTGATTTATTTATCTTTTTAGAGAGTGACAGAAAGAGAGTAAGCAGGGGAAGGGCAAAAGGAGAGGAGAGGGAGAATATCTCAAGAGGACTCTGCACTTAGCAGAGAGCCTGACATGGGGCTCGATCCCACAACCCGTGAGATCGTGACTTGAGCTGAAATCAAGCGTCGCACAGTTAACTAACTGAGTCACCCAGGCGCCCCATGACATTTATTTCTTACAGGTGACTGAAAAGTCCAAGATCAAGGTATGGCAGGTTCAGCGTTTGGTGGGGTCTCAGTTCCCAGACAGTGCCTTCTAGATATAACTTCACATGGCGGAAGCAGGGGAAGGAGCTCTGTGGGGCCTCTTTTCTAAGGACAGGAACCCCATTCATGAAGGCTCCACCCTCATGACCTCATCACCTCGCAAAGACCCTGCTTCCTTGTATCATCTCATTGGATATTAGGTTTCAACATGTAAATTCTGGAGACACAGAAACATTCAGACCATTGCAGGCAGGATGATAAATACGATAGGTCCCGTGGAACGCACCATCCCTTTGACGGTTCTTCAACTCCGTGACATCGCACAAAAGCAGCCACAGGCAGCAGGTAAAGGACTAAGGCTGACTGATCCAGCAAAACTACTTATGGACATGGAAATTTGAATTTCAAGTAATTTTCACATCACAAAATAGTAGACTTCTTTTGATTAAAAAAGTTTTGCTGACCCTGCTCTGGTTTGTGGATTTCGTGCTAACCTTCCTCCTGGCCACTAGGGGCGCACTGCTTCCTCCTTCCGCTCTGATGAAAATCCCTTCTCTCCAAAGGCAGGGATGAGAGTAAGAGTTGCTATCTGATTACAGTGGGAAGGAGGAAGGATCATTCTTCTTTATATATATTTTTAAATATTTATGTATTTATTTTAGGGGGAAGGCCACAGGAAAAAGGAGAGAGACAGTCTCAAGCAGGCTCCACGCTGAGCTCAGAGCCCAATGTGGGGCTCAAGCTCACAACCCTGAGATCACAACCTGAGCCAAAAACAAGATTCTGTTGCTTAACCAGCTGAGCCACCCAGGTACCCCTCTGTTTGTTTTCTTTTATTCTCATTTTCTACTGTTTTTGTTTTTTTTTTTTAATCTCTCCTGCTCTGCCACTCTGTCCACCCCAATTAAGGTTTCATCCTCTCCCATTTTACCTTCTGTGGTGTGCATTCTAAATCCTCTTCTGAGGCGTTCTCATCGCATCTCATAGCTTTGGCTTCCCTCATGTCTCAGGCTGGGTGCATGCAGACTGGACAGATGATGGCACACGTTTCTTAGGTTTGCTGCCAAGCAGGAAAAGAGGATGCTTGGGGCAGGTTTTCAGAAGCCTAAATCTCTTCAATTTAAAGGAGCCTCCTTTATTCTGAGAGGATGGCTTTTATGTTTTGTGGAATTACAATGTCTGGCCTTTTGTGGAATGCTGGTAGACGGTTATATCTAACAAAGATCAAACTCTTGATGTCGCTGACAAGGCTGTATGTCTTCCGTGCCTCTGCTCTACATCTAACATTGCACCCTCGCTTCTCACCATCCCTGGACAGTTAGTTTTATGTGTCAACTTACTGGGCCACTGGCTGCCTAGATATTTGGTCAAATATTCTTCTGGGTGTTTCTGTGAGGGTGTTTTTGGATGAGATTAACACTGAGTTGGTAGACTCAGTAAGGCAGATTGCTTGTCCTCCCTAGTGTGGTGGGCCTTGTTTAATCAGATCAAGGTCTGAATAGAATAACAGGCTGACCTCCCCAGAGCAGGGAGACTTCCTCCTTCCCAACAATCTTTAGACTGGGACATTGGCTTTTATCCTGCCTTTGGTCTCAAACTACAACATTGACTCTTCCTGGGTCTCGAGTCTTCTAGAGGTGAGAGACTATAATACACCCGGCTCTGTGGGGTCTCCAACTTGCCAACTCATGGGCACATCTTAGGACTTGCCTGCCTTTGTAAACACATGAACCTATTTCTTATACATTATATACATCATATATATATGTATACACACACACACACACACACACACATCTCATTGGTCCTGTTTCTCTGGAGAAACATGACTAATGCAATCCCTTCCCATTCTAATTATCTGCAGCAACCCATACCTTTCAGTTCCTTGAAAGCACTAAGTCCCTTCCCCCTGTGAACCCTCTACCCCTCCTTCATGTCTTCATGTCCTGGCTAAAGCCTGCTCCACCTTAAGCCTCAGCTCAAAAATCCCTTCCTTAAGAAAGCCTGCCCTCACTGGACAGCCCCCACTACCTGAAATGAGTCCCTCTAAACTTCACTCCGAATACTTACCAGAACTATAATTTAAGTGCTTATTGGTGAATCGACTTATGTCCTTATGTAATACCTGTGTCCCTTCCGGGACAACACATTTCCTGAGGGTGGGGACCACAGCTGTCTTTTCACCACTGTAGTCCCAGCACATGGCACAGGGCCATGTGGGGGGGGGGGTGTCCCCTGTGCCTCAGGCTGGCGTTGTACCGGAAGTGATTATGTTCTGCAGAAGACAACAGAAATCTCAGGGCAAGGTGAAAAAATAAATTGCCTGCTTGCCTTAATCTGTGTCAAGAGCTGTCAATCCTGAAGAGAAAGGTATTTGTTTTCTCTGCTACTTAGGAAAATCACTATTTCTCTGCCATGGCCAAGGCAAAACTCAATCGAATTAAGGAAACAAGTTGTTTTCCAGTTCAGTAATTTTTCCTTTTTTTTTTTTAGGGATTTTATTTCTTTAATTGACACACAGAATGAGATCACAGGCAGGCAGAGAGAGAGGAGGAAGCAGGCTCCCTGCAGGGCAGAGAGCCCGATGTGGGCCTTGATCCCAGGACCCTGAGATCATGACCTGAGCCGAAGGCAGAGGTTTTAATCCACTGAACCACCCAGGTGCCCCCAGTAATTTTTCTTGTTGTAGTTTTTTTTTTTTTTTTAGGTATATGTCTAGCTGGATGATAATAAATGACTAGGAGTTAGGTTGGATGAAATCCTACTTTTCATGTCTTCACTTTATCCATTTCCCACTTTCCATAACGACTTCCATGCGGGAATACACATGATTCATGCTTTATTAATTTCTCTTAGTGGAGACTTCCTGTTAAGCCAGGTTGTCCCTGAGCTCTGAGGCCTCCTGGACGCTGGGCAGAGAGAGACCGAGCTCATTGGCACTGGGTTCCTGGTTCCTACAGGCCGGCGGTCACACCACTGCTCTGAAAGGTCCTGCACTTTCCCTCCTTCTTCCATTTCTTTTGCCTCCCACCTTCTGCCTCCCTCCATCCTCTCACATATTGCCTTGGCCTAGTTCCATCAGCAGTGGAGTGGGCTCTTTCTTTTATTCCTTTATCGTGTCCTGTGCTCTAGTTACAGTTCGCCAAAGGAAACATGAAATCAGCTGAAGAAAAGGGTTTCAAAATAGTAGTGAAGACATTGGTGATGTAGGAGGCCATGAGCCCATGATCGGCTAACAGGTGTGCTTTGAGAGTCTTCTTTGAGATCTGTGCTATCATAATTGTTTGCGAGTTGGAGAGCTTAGGATTATCTGTGTGTTCCCTACTTAATGTGCACTGGAAATTTGTCACACGCAATGCAGAAGGTAGCGTTGGAGCTGGACGGCCAGCACTAAAGAGAAAAGGAAGGAAAGAAGGCAGTCGGTTAGGGACCTTGGCATTGTGTGTGGGGTACTGAGTGCCCACGCTGAGAGATGAGACTCACGAGATTCAGTCCTATGTAGCTTCCCTCTGCAACCTGCCTGGGATGCTGTTCGCCCAGATCCCTCCATGGCCCGCTGCCTCGCCTTCTTCAAGTCTCTCTGCAAATGTCATTTTGTCAAAAAAGCCTCTTTGTCTGCAACTTTCTGCATTTAGCATCTCCCCCAGAATCCCTGTGTTGGAGCCCTGTAATAGTATGTGGAGGTGGGGCCTCTGGGAGGTGATTAGGTCATGAGGGGGAAGCCCTCGGAATGGGATTAGTGCCCTTGGAGAGACCCCAGAGAGTTCCCCCCACCGCTTCCATCATGTGGGGACACAGAGGGAAGGTGGCTGTCCAGGAACATGGAAGTGTGCTCTCACCAGACGCTGACTCTGCCAGTGACTTGACCCTGGGCTTCCCAGCCTCCAGACCCGTGAGAAGTAAAGTTCTGTTATTTAGAAGCCACCCAGTCTGTGACATTCTGTTATAGCAGCTCGAACAGACTAAGACAATTTCCATGCTGTTAATGCTATTTCAGATCGCAACACTTTGCCCTCTCTAGAACATTCCTTGCCTTGCACTCTTAAATCCCCTTTAACCTTTCCAGCGTTTTCTTTTTATAGTATTTATCAATCTCCAATATACGATCTAACATGCTTACTTATTTTGTACATTAGTTATGTTTACTCCCAGCACCCATGCTCTATGCAGGCTCATCTGTTTTCTTCGTTGGTGTATCCCAAGTGCCTAGAAAAGTGCCCACGCAGGGTAGATGGTCACCAAATCTGTGTGGAACACACACATGGTCACATAATTTTAGTGAATTTACTTTTGTTTACCTTTTTTTAAAAAAGATTTATTTATTTATTTTAGGGAAAGAGTGGAGGAGGGGCAGAGGGAGAGAATCTCCAGCAGGCTTTGCACTGAGCTCGGAGCTTGAGGTGGTGCTGGATCTCACCACCCTGGGTTCATGACCTGAGCAGAAATCAAGAGTCGGAGGCCTAACAGACTGAGCCACCCAAGTTCCCCTACTTTTGTTTACCTTTAGAAGTCTGGTGTCCCTGAAATTGATGAACGGTTTACCTACCAACATCTATTAGTTGGTGTTTGTTTCTTTTGTCTCCTGGTTTCTAAGTGTGGCTAGGAGGCAATCACTGAGGTGGTAATTGTATTGCTAATGGAAATGCTAATTTGCCTCCAAGTGGACAGTGTTTACTCTTTCTGGATGTTTGCAGTTCAGAGCTCAAGTGCTAAGGCCAGGGGAGGAGTGCGGAGGAAGACCGAGATCCCAACTTGTCTAGCTCAAGTTGGCATGGCCCGTGGGCAGAGGCGCAGGGGGAGAAAACACAGAACTGGCCAGAAAAGCAGCCCATCACCGCAATGCGGGGGCGTCGGAGGGTTGGATGATGAGAACCGGGAAAGCCGAGCACAGGAGTTCTGGTTTTTTGTGGAGAGTGAGAAGATGCCAATAAAAGCTCACTGGAGAAGAGTCACGGGGCCACTCTGCAGAGGCTGGCCTGCCAAGCAGGGTCAGAGAAAGTCTGAGAAACCAGCTGCACAAGCAAGTGAAGGTCTGAGAGAGGTGCCGGTGAAGGGTAATCTGAAAGAGATTTTGAAAGAAACAGAAGTTTTTCTAAATTTTTATTATGAAAAATGTCAAACATACAGAAATATGTATGATGTATCACTATACATAATATATGTATATAGACACACAGCCTTGATTCAGCAACTAAAACAACAGAATTTTAATTGGATCTTCTGTCACTTCCCGAGAACCTGCCAATGGTGGGTTACAGCAAACACCTTAGAGATACAGAAAATGTGTTTTCCTGTTGTTAGAGCAGGACCTCAGATTCAACATGTGATCGTATTTTCTCATTTGAGTTTTAATAGGCAAGAGTCTAACACCATTTTTAGTATACTTAGTCCCTGACTATGAACCTCCAGATGAAGTCACAGTTCATGAAATTAGCGAGGACGGGAACGTGGTGCTGGTCTCAAGCGTCTGTGGTTGTAATCTTTGCCAGCAAATATTTTTTAGATGTTCATGTTAGATGGGTCGAGATGAAAAATATTGTTTTGTTCCTCTCTAAAGAAAATAAAAGCTTTGTGGTTAAGATCTTATGCCAAATATTGTCTGAGGAGGAAGGGTTCATTAATGCTTTACCAATCGAAGCTCTCATGTGAACAAAAGAAAAGTAAAAGCTTGAAGAATAAAGATGAAATTACTGAGGAAAATGATACTTATTGGCCTGCCTTGTGCCGGTCTTCCTCAACTTATGATGGGGTTGTGTCCCGATAAATCCATCAGAAGTCAAAACATTTAGGACATCTCATCCACGAAGCATCACAGCTTCCTTAGCCTGGCCCGCCTTACACGTGCCCACAACCTCCCATCAGCCGACAGGTGGGTTCGTCACCCCGCACAAAGCCTATCTGATCATCGGGGGTTGACTGTCTCGTGCCATGTGTGGAGGACGGCCCTGAAAGTGAAGAGCAGAACGGTGATGGGTGCACAATGGTTGTCGGGGTGGCTCGTTCTTCCTCGTGATCGCCGGCTGCCCGGGAGCTGCGGCTCACTGCCCAGTGTCTGAGAGAGGACTGACTGGCCAGGGGCAAGATCCAACTTCAAAATCCCAAGTACAGTTTCCATTGAATGCCTGTAGTTTTGCACCATCATACAGTAGAAAAATCATAAGTTGGACCCTTGTTGAGTCGGGGACTTTCTATAGTATTTTTTAATTTCCAGGTTCCTAACTTTCCGCAGCCCCCTGTTTTAGGCTGTTTTTATTGCTGCCTTTTTGTTTGTTTGTTTTTCAGTCTGACCTAGTGTTACTTTCTGTGTCTATCCGTTCTTAGGTGGGAGAGATGTGCACAACCTGTTCAAATGTCTATTCCGTAAAACGCAAACTGTTCCAGCATCTCTGTTTTAAAATCACGGATGCCTTGGAGTCGCGGAGGTTAAGTAGTGCGAGGATGAGGTCCTTTGAATTCCTTATGTGATGGAACTTCCCTAGAGGAGGATCAAGAAAAATGATCTGAGGTTCAGTTGGGAGCTATAGATTGTTGCATTACCGTGAGGCTCCTCCCACTGAGGTTCCCACAACCATTGTCCGTAGGCCTATGTGTGCCTCATTCAGAGGGGGTGGGAGAGGATCTGGAAAACTCAGAATAAATGCCTGGGGCTGCCCAGCTCGTGGAGATAGGTGGGACCCGTGTATCAAACAGCCAATAGAGGGCACGAGGGGGGAGAATGGAGACACTCTTGGTTAGTTGCTTGGGAAGAAGTTCCCTCCTTCTCAGAGGTCAGCTCCATTTGTCTGCCTCATGAAGACAGACAGTCTTCTTTCTTCCCCCATTCCTTTAAAATTCATTTTTACTTGCACAGGTAGGGATGCCTGGGGGGCGCAGTCGGTTGAGTGCATTCAGCTCAGGTCATGATCCTGGGTCCTGGGAGGGAGCCCACATCAGACTCCCTGCTCAGCGGGAGACTACTCCCTCTGCCTGCCGCTGGCCTTGCTTGTGGGCTCTCTCTCTGACAAATGGAAAAATAAAAACCTTAAAAAAAATAAAAAATGAAATTCACTTTTATTTGCACAAGAAACACATGTCATTGTAAAGGAAACTTCTATGCAGATAGGCCAAAAAACCCTCTTAATTCCCCAGTCCCCAAACTATTCCTTCCTCAGAAGTAACCACTATTATCAGTTTGGTATAAATCTGTTCGGATTTTCTTGTTTGCATTTTCATGCCTGTATTTAATAGAGAAATGTATTGCCTTCTGTATGCATTTACATAGATAATGTCAAGCTTTCTGGAGCATTCTGCAACCTGCCCCTTTCAGGGAACAGTGTGTCTGTGAGGTCTTTCCATGAGACCACTGGTGTAGTCTTTTCCACGTAAATTCACTTCATTCTCTTTTTACTGCTACATTATATTCCATGGATGTTCCAACCTATGACAATCTTCCTAGTGATGGCTATTTAAGTGTGTTTCCTTTTTAAAAACATTTTAAACACTGCTATAATGAACATTTTTTGCTTTTTTGGGCACACACTTGACTGATGCTCTAGAACACATGGAAACTGGGAGACACGGGAAAATGAATTGTTGGATGGAAGGCATGGCCATTTCATAAAGATAAACACCACCAAATTGCCGTCTCCAAAAAGTATTATCGGTATACCACCAACATATAAGAGAGACTCTATTTCTCTACCACGGCTGTGGATAATCTTGAATGTTTACACTCTGTTTCGCCAAAATATAGTAGCCCTGCCTATCTGTATTTCCATGGGAGCCAGTGCGAGTGATGCATTATTACCCACATGCCCAATCTGTCTTTTTTTTTTCCTCATTAAGATGCCTTTGATGTTTCTTTCCACAAATATGTGCGTGCATGATTAGAGAAAGATGTGTGTGATTCGAGGGGGTTGAAATGCAGATTCTGTCCTCTTAGACCTGGCCCCTCTCACCGGTACTTGTGTTTGGGGTCCGGAATGTGGTGGGACCAAGGGTCCTGCCATTGACCTAAAATAGTTCTGAAGGCTTATAGTTACTAATTAGTAAACATGATGGCATTTATTTATTTATTTATTTATTTATGTATTTATTTATTTACAAAAGATTTTGTTTATTTGACAGGGAGAGAGAGAGAACAAGTGAGCACAAGCAGAGGGGAGAAGCAGAGGGAGAGGGAGAAGCAGGCTTTCTGCTGAGTGGGGAGCCAGAGGCGGGACCATACCAGGACCCTGGGATCATGACTGGAGCCCAAGGCAGATGCTGAACTGACTAAGCCACCCAGGAGCCCCAATATGATGGCTTTTTTTTTTTTTTTAAGATTTTATTTATTTATTTGACAGAGAGAAACACAGCAGCCAGAGAGGGAACACAAGCAGGGGGAGTGAGAGAGGGAGAAGCAGGCTTCCCGCCGAGCAGAGAGCCCGATGTGGGGCTCAATCCTGGGTCTCCAGGATCATGACCTGAGCCGAAGGCAGTCGCTTAACCAACTGAGCCGCCCAGGCGCCCCTCGACCTGATGGCTTTTAATGACAGAATCCTCTTGTACTTTGGATGCTGGTGATGCTCACTCAGGTTTTGCTACTTCTTCATACCCTTTGATTCTCACTCGGGTCAGCTGGTCAACTAAAACCTCACGTCTCCCGTTCATCCTCTGCTCTGTGTTTTTCAATCACCTGCAGACACACCGAGGCCTTTGCTGGGGGCTTCTCATCATCAACAGCAGATTAAGGATGTCGTTCTCCTGGCCGCAGTTGATCCCATCATTTTATCAGCATTTCCTCCAAGCAGGACATGTTTTCATCCTCTTCCCTCCTTGGCTTCCAGTCACACATTGTAAGTTTGACCTACACCCTTCTCTTCCCCATTTCCACCAACAAGCGTTCTGGAGTCACCTGGGGTCGTGAGCCCAGCGGAAGGCTGGAGAGCTCCCCAGGCCTGGAGGCGTGGGTGGGGCTGCAAGCAGCAGCTGCTCTGTGCTTTGTCGCCCTCCTCGCCTGCCCCCTCCGCCCCGCGGCCAGCTCTGCTTCTCCCTTCTCTGCTGAGCACACCCTTGCCGGGTGCCCTCTACGCCTCCTCCTCTAGTCCCGCTTTGTATCCTAACTGCCTCCCGCCTCCCTGCAACCCAGTCCTGCAGCCTCTTCTAAGAGGTGTGGGCTGTGTGTACAATCAGACGTAGGCATCCCCAGAAACCCAACAGCTACTCACCCCTGGACGCTCTCTTTCCTGGCTCCCCGCCCCGAATAATGCGTGGACACTGACTATGTGGTCTCTTCAGGGTCCGGCCCTGGTAAGGCTTTCAGCTTCCCGTGTGCTCTCGCTGTGTCCTCAATGGGTTGGTCCAGGTGAGTGCAAACTACCTCTCCATGATGAAGTGTTGGACAGGCTGGCTCAGTGCAGTTCTCTGTGTGCAGGGCTTAGCCCCAAACTGTAAGCAATTAGGTACTTGGGAAATGCTTTCTGGTGGTAGAATGCTACACGAAATTATTTCTTTAATTATGTAGTTCTTGGACTTTCATGGACTTACCTCTTGACTGGATGGAAGGTGGGTAGAATGCTGGTAATTTTATTTTTGAAAAGTTTTTCCAGGGGTGAATGTCTGATTTTCATCTATTCCTTCGAGGGTCTGATTGCATGAATAGCTCTGGAGATGACCTAAGGCCAGGTCACATTTAGTCCGCGGAGGAGCTGTGGGGCACAGATCTGGACACTCGCGAATGCAGGCTTCCCATCCTTAGTATCAAGTTACTGAGGTTAATCTTCGGAGACCTGGCTCCAAGCCAAACTAAATCAGCAGGGGAAGCCATCTTTCCCCAACCCTGTGCCTCCCAGACTCTCTCAAGAAAGTTTTCCATGGCCAGGAGACTTTGCTTTCTGTCTGATTCTTCTTTTTAACGGTAAATGTCTACAGTGTAAGGACTTGTTTCAATTTACACAAATTAAAGAAATTTTTGAAAAGTATGACATTTTTTTGGAGAGGGGTGTGGGCATATGCCTTGTTTTAGTTGAAGACTGAAATGTTTTGGTGGAGGTATATAGTATTTGGAATCAGAAAAAGCTGTGGGTTTTTGTTTTGCATTGTTTGGTTTCATTTATGAAACTTAATGCTTCTTGGGGCGCCTGGGTTGGCCCAGTAGGTTAAGCGTCTGCCTTCGGCTCAGGTTATGATCCCAGAGTGGGATCGAGTCCCCCATCCGGCTTCCTGCTCAGCGGGGAGTCTGCCTCTCTTCGCTCCCTCTGCCCTTACCCTGCTCATGCTCTCTGGGTGCAAATAAATACATTAAACCTATAAAATAAAATATAAAGGAACTTAACCGTTTTCAGCTTCTCACGTGTCACAAGAAGACGTGTAATAACATTTAAAAAGGTGTGAGTAGACTAATCTACTGCCTCTTGTAGCTTTACGTTCTCCCTCATAAGGACCAGCGGCCCGGCGGACAGCGGTAAGACCTGGGTCTGCTGACTGGGTCGCTCTCATCTTGATCCAACTCAGCGCCACACTCTGTGCTATGAAACTGTTGATTTCCCGTGTAAGTCAGAGTCTGTAGGATGGGAGTCATAACAGCAAGCCTGATGTCTGCCACTCTGGGCAACCTAGAAAAAAGTTGCTGAGTGAATGCAGAATAGAAAGGGAGCCCGTGTTTAAAGGGTTTGGCCCGGGATAGCACGGTAGAGCTTTAAACAAACAACGAGCCCAGGACTGCCTTACTGGTGGTCTGGCGCCGGGCCTGATGTTTGGTGGGACGGGAAGTGGAGGGAACCAGCTGCAAGAACGTGTGTGCTCTTGCAGGCGGCCAACGAGCCTGGTACCAAGGGACTGTCCCTGGCCACTTTGTGAAGCTGGTTTCTCCTGTTTCCATGAATGTCCTTGGGGTGAGGACCGGGGACACTGGTGCTCAGGAGCTGGGTGTTGGGGGAAGATCATGCAGGCCTTCGCCACCGCTGACTGCCCCACTGCTGACCACCTCCCCTCCCTGTGTGTTCCTAAGGCCTGTGCTTCCTGGGCTTGTCCATCCGCGTGAGGCAGGGTCCCTGGGGGACAGGGAGGGTCAGGTGCTCAGATTCTGAGTGGAAGAGAGAGACAGAGACAGCGGGAGAGGAGTGTGCGTGTTGGTGGGCAGGAGTGCGAGGGTGGTGTGAAACAAAAACAAAACCAAAAAAAAATAGGAGAGACAGAAGAAAGAAAGCGAGCTCTCTTATCTCGTTTAATTTTTATTTCAAAGTTAAAAATTCTTCCAAATTTTTTTCCTAATGCTTTGTTCCTAGCTGTCTCCATTGCTCTGTTTCCTGACATTCTGATAATTCGCTTTGGGGCACCTGATTGCATTGCTAGCCTGACCCTTTTTCTGTCTGAGCAGTCTGCTTGGGATGACGTGCCCATGAGGTTGTGCCCAGGCTCCCCTGTCCCCCTCCCCACGCTGGTTCCTGTGGTTTCCAGAACATACTTTACAGACAGCACTCTTCCCAGGCATTGGGTAGAAAGCTCTATTTTTTATAAGAGGATATTTTTCCCATTCTCTTAAAAATATCAAAAACCCTCTCTTTATCTCCCTCTGATTTCCAAAGTCTCATTGTTCATTTCCTCCTAGACGACTTTGTCCTTTACCCCCTTACCTTCACTGTGAGGGTAATTTTCCTATAATGGCTTTATTGAGAATTAATTCACATACCATACAATTCATCTATTTAAAGTGCACCATTCAGTGGTTTTTGCCATCCCCACAAGCAATTTGAAATCATTTTCATTCCCCCAAAAAGAAATCCTGCACCCATTGGCAGTCACTTCCCATTCGCCCTGCCCCTGGCAACCGCTGTTCTATTTTCTGTCTCTCTGGACTTGCCTACTCTAGACATTTCACATAAATGGAATCATTATGTAGTATTCATCTGTTGTGACTGGCTTCTTCCACTCCGCCTGTGTTTTCAAGGTTCCTCGGCGCCTTAGTACACATCAGCGCCTTGTTTTTATTGCCAACGCCCAGAGATGTCCGGTGTCCACGTGCGTGGACAGGGTAGGGCCAAGTAAGATGTGTTGAAAAGGAATATGCATCACATGGAAAGGGTCGCAAAGGTATACTTATTGAAATGAGGAGCCTTTGCCAAGGTGCCGATAATCCTATTATCCTGAAAGCATATTGAGAACGATTAAATGAAGATAGGACACCATCCCCAGAATGGATGAGGGGCTCGGTCTGGGAAATTCTTTCCATGCAAATATCAATGCTCCCAATTCCCTCCTCTTGTCCCTACTATCTCCCTTCTTCCTTCTGGTCTTTGTGTGGAAAAGAACAGGAGCAGACTGCTTGGGATGATGTGCCCATGAGGTTGTGCCCATGTAAGGGTGTTCCCATTCTGTGCTTGGTTGAGAAGGAGGGAAACGATTTCTTTATTGGAAATTTGAAAAGACCCAAATGAAGAAGTGTAGCTAGACTGAAAAAAGAAGTATGGTATCAAGTTGAGAGGAGAGGAAAAAAGGCCCAAGACATTGAAAGGAGAGTGCAGGGAGACTAAATGGCCAGTAGGGCACCTGGGAGGGAACTTGGGTCAGTATGTGTGGAGAGGGAATTGAGGAAATGGTGTCTTGGATTTTCTTATTTCCTTTGTTTTCCTGGCAGAGGTCAGAAACCTTCCCAGGGCCTGCCTCCCATGTATCACTCGGAAACAAAAACAGCTGACATGTTTAAGGTCAAGAATGATGAGCCGTTGGCCTGAATAGGCACCCTAGGCTAAGAAAGGACTATATGGGTAGGTCAGGAAAGTTCTCCTCTTGCCAAAGTATCTGAAAAACTGTATGAATACTTACAAAATCCATTACAGTTAAATATAAATAACTTTATGAATGTGGCTCCAAGATATTTGTAGAAGAAAAGAAAGGGCCATTTTCAAGCTCTGGGATGGCTGAAATCTAAGATTTTTTGAGTTTAGATTGGAGACAAAGAGGAGAAGACAGAATATGATTGACCCCACCTCCCTGCCAGGTGATCTTCTGCTGTGAAGTCTGAATATCTGAGACTCTGGCTCATCATGGGAAGCTCTCCTCTGTCTATTGTGTTCCCTGAAGGTCCCATGCGGTGTTCGCTTACACTCCTAAAGTATCACAGAGGATCACAGAGTTCGGGCAACAGCTAAGTCATTGACCATCTGGGGTAGCTCCTGCACCCAGACAAGCACCTGCAGAGCTGGGAAGCAGCAGCTTATACTAACCACCACCATACTGTGTTCAGAATTCATTCATCTACTCAAATATGGCATGAGCAGGTTTGCCCACCAGGGTCAAAGCCATACATAAAATATTCAGAGTCCTGGCTACAGACTGAATGTGTGCCCCCCTACACACACACACACACACACACACCCACACCAAATTCCTATGTTCAAGTCCTAACCCCCAGTGATGTTGTTTAGAGACCAGGACTCTTGGAGTGACTAGGTCATGAGAGGGAAGCCGTGTAAATGGGATTAGTGTCCTCACAAAAAACCAGAGAGCTCCATCATCTCCTCCCGGTGACACAGAAGATGCCATCTGTGAACCAGGAAGCAGAGCTTCACCAGCTACTGGATCTCTGGGCACTTTGATCTTTGACTTCCAGCCTCTAGAACTGTGAGACATAAATGCTTATAAGCCGCCCAGCCTATGGTTCTTAGATTTCTCTTTTCTTCTGTAGGAAGTCCGGCTAAACAGAGATGGGTTGCTCTCGTAGTTGTCAATGCATGGGAGAGAGGCACTGAACACATTTAGAGGTAATTGCAGGAAATGTTACGAAGACTAATAGTGAGTCTGTATTATGGGGGACCCCACCTAAATTGGAAATTTGCTCTTGCCCCTGATGAGTCTGACTCTGTTTCTGGGTCAAGTGCCTGGTACCTGGATCTTTCCACATTTAAAATAAGTTCTCAGCCCCTTTGCACATCTCTAGGCTACCCCACTGTTTTTCCAGATCTGCCCGAGTATATCCCATCATGGGACATGGTCATAATCAGAACTCAAACTGAGATCCCTATTGTGTGCATGACAGGTATTTGAAAAGTTTTCTCTTTGTCTTTATTGTGGAAAAAAATATATATATCACATAAAATTTACCATATTAACTATTTCTGAGGGTACAGTATTAACTATTTTCATATTGTTGTGCAGCCGTCACCACCAGCCATCTCCAGACCTTTCCAAATTTTCCATCTTTCCATATTGAAACTCTGTCCCCTCCCCTCAGCCCCCCACAAACCATTTTTCTTGCTATTTGACTATTCTAGTGCCTCATATAAGTGGCATTATAACAGATTTAATGTTGGCTTATTTTACTTGGCCTAATGTCTTCAAGGTTCATCTGTGTTGTAGCAGATGTCAACGATTTGTGTGTGTGTGTATGTGTGTGTGTGTGTGTGTGTGTGTGTGTATTAAATTCTAAGTAGTTGGAGATAAGGCCACCACATAGGAGCTGAAGCCTTGGGGTGACGGGAGCAGAGACCCTCACCTCCCTCCTTCTTCACCTGCCATGCTTTGTGATACTCAACGCAACCAGGAGTCAGAGGGCAGGACTGGCCGACTGGCCTTCCCCGGGCACAGGCAGGGTGCAAAAGGATGGAAATGGGATCTGGAGGAGCACATGGTATATCTAGAACATGCACTTTCTGCAAGGAGTTGTGGGGTGAAGAGGGAGGGAAGACAGGGAAGCTGAGGACAGAAATGGACTGGGTTCCTTGAAGAGAGAAAGGGTGGAAGATATTCAGAAGGAAAACAGGTCTGGAGGGATAGAGGAGTTGGGGAGAATGAAGAGAAAGTAGAGTTGACAGTCCCCGTGAGGAATGCTGGGTAGAAACGTCAGGAAGAAGAGCCATCTAAAGATTTACTATGTGAAGACCGAAAACTCCCTTCTCAGTGTCCTCAAGAGTTCTTTGGTAAAGATACACTTTATGGTTAAGGCTTCTGTGGACCTGTGAGTACTGCCATGTCAGAGTATACTTAGAAACAGGAAAGTCCAGTGTCACCTGATGGTAGAGGGAATAGCAGCCCTGAACGGGTCCACATCCCAATCCTGGAAGCTGTGAATATTGTCAGTTTACGTGGAAAAGGGGAGTTATGTTTGCAGATGGAAATAAGGTTGCTAATCAGCTGACCTTGAAGTAGGAGGATTATCCTGGTTTCTGGGTGGGTCCAGTGGAATCACAGGGCTCTTCATGTGAAGAGGGAGGCCCAAGAGTCAGTGTCACAGCCCTATGATATGAGAATGACTCAACCGGCCATTGCTGGCTTACAAGACCGAGGCAAGCCACAAGCTAGGGAGGCACACCCTTTGGGAGCTGGAAAAGCCCTCAGAACACCTTGATTTTAACCCAGTAAGACCCACTTCAGACTTCAACCTCCAGGACTATAAGATAATATGTTTGTGCTATTTAATAAAGCCACTGAACGTGTCATAAGTTGTTACAGTGGCAGTAAGAGACTGATACACTTGGGTTTTATGAGTTTGGGGCAAAGTTAGCTAAATTTAGTATAAAAATATGGAGCTGTTTATAATTACCATAAGTACTGTCTTTTAAATTTTTAAGATTTTATTTATTTGACAGAGAGAAACACAGCCAGAGAGGGAACACAAGCAGGGGGAGCGAGAGAGGGAGAAGCAGGCTTCCCGCCGAGCAGGCAGCCCGATGTGGGACTCGATCCCGGGTCTCTGGGACCATGACCTGACCCGAAGACAGTCGCTTAACCAACTGAGCCACCCAGGCGCCCCACCATAAGTACTGTCTTTACAACAAAACTTGTAAACTTGACTGCTGAAGGCTTTGATTAACTACTAGACTCCTCACTAGTTGAGAAGCTCCCCAGCTCAAGCAGGCCAGGCCTCCCCCTTGCTCCCAGTGCTGCAGAAGACCCGTTGTTCTTGGCAACCTGGTTTTCATTTTGCATGTTCATCTGTTCCCTTTGAGGGGGTGGGGACATGGGGACATGTAGGGATGTGGCCCAATTCTGAGCCCTATGCTCTGGTTTTACACCTCCTACTGGGGGCAGCTTAATGTCCAATCCGTCATGCAAAGGTCTTGCTGGTTTGGGGAGCCTCTTTTTTGCCTGCATGAACTCTCATTTTAATCTGCTGGATGTACAAATATAACAGATTCATGGTGGAAAG
Organism: Spilogale gracilis; assembly: GCA_004023965.1. Taxonomy (NCBI): domain Eukaryota; kingdom Metazoa; phylum Chordata; class Mammalia; order Carnivora; family Mephitidae; genus Spilogale; species Spilogale gracilis. The sequence goes on from PITA01011951.1 coordinate 61,660, forward strand.
GATTCAGAGATTGGCTCTTTGGCAGTAGACAGTATCCCCAGAGTCCAATCTCGGGCACCTGAAACGGCTATGCTTCTCCACAGCATTTCCGCAGCTGAAAGAGGCATTTTCAGACATGGCTGGCAAGAGGAGAAAGCAGTTAAACAACTAACGAGGAGAATTTAACAGTATTTAATGAAACAAAATGAAATGGGTCTTACTGGCCTGGAATCAAGGTGTCAGAAGTGCTGCATTCCCTGGGGTTGAACAATCCAACTTAGATCATTTTACTCTGAAGAAATGCCCCACAGCATGCAAAACACTATACAGTAGAAAGATTATTGATTGTGGAATTTTGTTATAATCACAAATACTGAAAACAGGACCAAAGCTTCTGCCCATCAGAGACTAGTTGAATCAGTCACGGAGCAGCTACATGCTAGAGCATCCCACAGCCATAGGAAAAGACTGGAAGATTCTGGGAACTGAAAGGAAAGGTCTTTTATTTATTTATTTATTTACTTACTTACTTACTTACTTATTTATTTATTTAGTTAGTTATTTTTAAAGATTTTATTTATTTACTTGACACAGAGAGAGATCACAAGTAGGCAGAGAGAAAGGAGGAAGCAGGCTCCCCGCCGAGCAGAGAGCCCGATGTGGGCCTCCATCCTAGGACCCTGAGATCATGACATGAGCTGAAGGCAGAGGCTTTAACCCACTGAACCACCCACACACCCTTTATTTATTTTTTTAACAATTTATTTTATTTTACTTTTTCAGTGTTCCAAGATTCATTGTTCATGTACCACATCCTGTGCTCCATGTGGTATGTGCCTTCCTTAATACCCACCACCAGGCTTACCCATCCTCCCTCCTTCCAAAACCTTCAGTTTGTTTCTCAGAGTCCACAGACTCTCATGCTTCATCTCCCTGTCTGATTTACCCCAGTTCACATTTCCTTTCCTTCTCTTAATATCCTCCATGTTATTCCTTATGCTCCACAAGTAAGTGAAACCATATGATGATTGACTTTCTCTACTTGGCTTATTTCACTCAGCATAATCTCCAGTCCCATCCATGTTGCTACAAAAGTTGGGTATTCATCCTTTCTGATGAAGGAGTAATATTCATTATATATATGTACCATATCTTCTTTATCCATTTGTCTGTTGAAGGGCATCTTGGCTCTTTCCACAGTTTGGTGATTGTGGCCCTTGCTGCTATAAATATTGGGGTATGTATAGCCCTTCTTTTCACTACATCTCTGTCTTTGGGGTAAATACCCAGTAGTGCAATTGCAGGGTCATAGCGTAGCTCTATTTCTAATTTTTTGAAGAATATCCATACTGTTTTCCAAAGTGGCTGCACCAGCTTGCATTCCCACCAACAGTGTAAGAGGGTTCCCCTTTCTCCATAGCTTCTCCAACACTTGTTGTTTCCTGTCTTGTTAATTTTGGCCATTCTGACTGGTGTAAAGTGGTATCTCAATGTGGTTTTGATTTGTATTTCCCTGATGGCTAATGATGATGAACATTTTTTCATGTGTCTGTTAGCCATTTGTATGTCTTTTATGGGGAAGTGTTTGTTCATGTCTTCTGCCCATTTTTTGATGTGATCATCTTGTTTTCAGGTGTTGAGTTTGAGGAGTTCTTCATAGATCTTGGATATCAGCCCTTTGTCTGTACTATCATTTGTGAATATATTCTCTTTGTGACCTCTTTGTTTTGTTGATTGCTTCTTTTGCTGTGCAGAGGATTTTAATTTTGGTGAAGTCCCAAAAGTTCATTTTTGCTTTTATTTCCTTTGCCTTTGGAGATGGGTTTTGAAAGAAGTTGCTGATAGGAAAGGATTTCTAAGCCATACTGTTAAGTGAAGAAAGTAATGTGGAAAGGAATATGCAAAGAATGTTACCATTTTACCATTTGTGTACAAAAAGGGGTAAGGGGGCGCCTGGGTGGCTCAGTTGGTTAAGCAACTGCCTTCGGCTCAGGGCATGATCCCGGAGACCGGGGATGAGTCCCACATCGGGCTCCCTGCTCGGCAGGAAGCCTGCTTCTCCCTCTCTCACTCCCCCTGCTTGTGTTCCCTCTCTGGCTGTGTTTCTCTCTGTCAAATAAACAAAATCTTTAAAAAAAAAGGGGGGGGGGTAAGGATTGTGTGTATATTTGCTGTTCTCATCAGAATCACAGGAAAGATAAACCAGAAACAAAGGAAAATGACTACCTGGAGGGCACAGGTGTGAATAGCTTGGAAGGAAGTAGGATGGGAGAGACTGTGAACTTCTCTGAGGATCTTTTCATGCAGTTCTGAATTCGAACCATGTAAATGTTTTACTTTATTTTACTTTATTATTTTATTTTATTTTTAGTACAGAAAGTTTGCTTTAAATATTTCTTTGGAGGAGAGGACACCATACTTCTACTCAATTGAGACATATTTTTACAGTCTTGAGGTCTTTTTTTTTTTATGTTTATCATGCCTTGCATTCACAGGAGGTGGGCTGTGGCAGCTCAGGCCTCTTCCATCAGCTGTCACAAAGTGGGCATCTCTTGGTGGGGCTGACTGGTGTTTCAGCTGAACCCAAGTACCTTTGTCTTTGGCTTCCATACGATCATTTTCCTTACTCACTTCAGGAAGCTATCTCTTCTCTTTGAGCGCTTAATATGCTCAATACATACACTAATTCTCTCTAAGA
>PITA01011952.1:0-21913 GCA_004023965.1 Spilogale gracilis
GCTAGATCTCACTTCCGGCCACGGAGCAGGTGTCGTTTCGCAAGCAGACCACTGCACCCCTTACTGCCCACAATAGTCAAAGAGGGCCTCTGTGGACAACTGGACTGAAGGCAAAGAGGCCAAGACTCAAGAGCAGAGCCCAGGCAGCACGTGTGGAAGACATTCCCTGAAGTGGCTGGCCCTGGGGGAGCAGGGGACACGGCACTGCGGGGCACTACAGGACCTCTTTTTCATAAGGCTATTATTGTGAAGAGCAAGCGAAGTGGCTGAGTTTCCTAACACACAGAAACAGAGAAAAGGAGGAGACAAAACAACATCTTCCAAATGAAAGAAGAGCACCAAACCACAGCAAGAGACCAAAGCAAAATGGATGTAAGAAATATGCCTCATTGAGAATTTAAAGTAATTATCAAAAGACACTCACTACACCAGAGAAAAGAGTGGAGTACATCAGTGAGACTCTTCTAGCACAGAGGTGAAAAAGAGTGAATCAGAGATCAAGAACCCAATAAATGAAACTAAAAATACACTTGATGGAATAAATAGCAGGCATGATGAAGCAAAGGAAGATGCAAATGGTGAGTAGCCAAGCTGAGCAAAGGACAAGCAAGAAAATTCTTCACACTGAGAATAGTTTTAGGGAACTCACTGACTCCATCAAGTGTAATAGCATCTGAATGATAAGGATCTCACAAGAAGAGAGAGATAGGGGGCAGGAAATTTATTTGAAGAAATAATAGCTGAAAACTTCCCTAATCTGGGGAAGAAAACAGATATGCAGACCCAGGAGGCACCAAGATCTCCCAAAAATTCAACCCAAGGAGGTTCACACAAAGACACACGGTAATTAAAATGGCAAAGTCCTCCCAGGGAAAGAGGCACATCACAGCAGCAGGATAATAAAGAAAAAAAATTAAAAACAGCAGGAGAAGGAAGACAGTTAGATACAAAGGGAAACCCATAAGGTTATTAGCGCATTTTTCAGCAGAAACTTTGCAGGCCGGAAGAGTGGTGTGACATATTCAAAGTGCTAAAAGGGAAAAATCTGCAGCCAGAATCTTCTATCCAGCAAGACTATCATTCAGAATAAAAAGGGGTATAAAATTTTCTCAACAAAAACTAAAGGAGGTCATGACCACTAAACCAGCCCTACAAGAAATATTAAAGGGGACTCTGAGTGGAAAGGAAGATCATGAGTGAGAGTATGACAAATAGATATGCAAAGAGTAAAGAGAAAGGAATACATCTATGTCACTAAAGCCAGCCAACCATGAAAGAAAGCAAGAATCAGAGAAAATCTACAGAAACCAAGAAACAAATAACAAAATGGAAATAAATACAAATCTGTCCATTACTTTGAATGTAAATGGGCTAAAGGTGCCAATCAAAAGAAAAAGCTTGACAGAATGGATTAAAAAAACAAGACCCACCTATATGCTGCCTACAAGACACTCATTTCAAACACTGATTTCCTATCTGCAGAGCCACATTGAGAGGTTGGAGAAACATTATTATGCAAATAGATAACAACAGAAAGAGAAGCAATACTTATATCAGACCAACTGACTTTAAAAAAAGTCTGTAATAAGAGATAAAGAAGAACACTAATAATAAAGGGGACAATCCAACCAGAGGATATAACAATTGTAAATATTTATGCACCAAACATGGGAGCACCCAAATACATAAAAGCATTAGTAACAAACAATAAAAGGACTAATTGACAGCAATATAATAATAGTAGGGGACTTTAACAACCCATTTACATCAATAGATCATCCAAACAGGAAATCAACAAGGAAATGGTGGTTTGGAATGACACATTGAGCAGATGGATTTAGCAGACATATTCAGAAAATTCCATCCTAAAACAGCAAAACATATTTTTTTTCAAGTGCACAGGGAACATTTTCCAGAATAGATTACATATTGGGGCACCAAAAAAGTCTCCACAGATACAAAAAATTCAAAGTCATACCATTTGTCATGTCTGACCACCATACTATGAAACTAGAAATCAACCACAAGAAAAAATCTGGAAAGAGCACAAGTACAGGGAGGTTAAATAACATGCTATTAGACAATGAACTGGTCAACCAAGAAATCAAAGAAGTATTAAAAATTACATGAAAATGAAAGCACAATGATTCAAAATTTGGGGGATGCAACCAAAGCAGTTCTAAGAGGGAAGCAAAAACAACAATAAAGAATAAAGACATGAAAATAGTAGGAGAAATGATCCGGACCCAGAGGATGAGACAGGCAAAAAATGGGAACCACAGAAGCGAAGGGCAGAGGGGACAAAGGCAGCTTCTACCCAAGACACAAAGGAAGGAGGCTTCGGAACTGCAGAAAGATTTGAGTATTTAGATTTATCAGATTAGGAGAACTAAGCAGTAATAAAGTAAACAAAAGGCCAAGACTTGGTGTACTTGGGGAAGTTTCAGAATCTCAAAGGTGAACTTAAAATCCCACAATGGTTATCAACAAATGATGAAACAGAAGTAGAAATAGCTCTACAGCAATAAATACTGGAAACGAACAGAGCAAAACCCTCATCGTTTGGAGAGGATGTTATTTTGATACAAGATATGTCTATCTACACAGATAGTCCTCTGCTCTTTATGTTTGCTTACTTTTGACTTCTTGACCTACTAATAACTGCTATTATGTTCTTGTATTTTCAAGAATCTTTGTTAAGTATATATGTGTGTGTCCAATACCTAAGATTTTCATTAGCAGCAATAGTGAGCTATAAACTTCACCTATCTAAATGTATCTTTGTTGAGTTTTGGCACTAGATGGCGCTCTCACTTGATGAAAGTGTGGACCATGTGGGGAGCCTAAGCAAAGACTATGAAGAGTTTTCTGTTGTCCCATTTCTACTTCCTCGTCCCCCGCAAAATAACCCCAGAGGAACTACACTATATGCAGGAGTGCAGCCACTTAGAACGGGTTTATGGTGCTTTAGTGGGGTAAATAACAGTCAGTGAAACATAATGCACACAAATTCAGGCAAGGTAATGGTGTGTGTGTGTGTGTGTGTGTGTGTGTGTGTGTGTGTGAGAGAGAGAGAGAGAGAGAGAGAGAGAGAGAGAGACAGACAGACAGACAGAGATTTTACCAATTATCTTACTGAGATGTGCCTCTTACATGTTGAATTTGGAAGGTGCGTTGCAACGGTATATGTAATACTCTTAAATTATAAGTCTGTACCAATGATCTTGGCAGTCGAACACTTTGCCATTGTTGAGAAAAGGGATTACAAGCTCATGATTTACACTATTTTTGAACGAATTAAAGTTCCAGAGCTCAGAATACATTGATTGTAACCTTGCACGACCCTGAGCAGAGGACCCAGCTAAGTCATACTTGCACTCCTGACCCATAGAAACTGGGTAATAATAAACATGTGGTGTTTGAAACTATGAAGTTTGCGTTAATTTATTACTAAGCAAAAAGAATATAGTAGGCAGCCTATGTTTGTTCCTGTCTTAGTGGAAATGCCCCTACAGTTCCCCTACTAAGAAGAATGATGGATTAAGAGTGATCTATCAAATAGAATGTATGACATAGAAGACAAACATTTTCAAAAACTGAAATGAAAATAAAATGAAAAACAAACAAACAAAAAGGAAAAATAGAACCCTAATCTACAGTGTTAAAGATAGTGCTGTAGGACACAAATGGATCCTTTTACCATATTTTATCACTTCTGTGCTGTTTTTGACACATCTCAGCTCTCTTTGAGAGCCTTTACTCATATGCAGTCTATGGATAACTAGCTTATAATTTCACTGAAACTATACTCTGCGGATTTATTTTCCTTTTTTTGGCATGTTTTCAGGTGAAGAAGAAATATGTTGACTTATTACAGATACATGCTAATGGGCCACTCTGCCATCTTTCAGATACCTCCCGTTTGTTTACCTCGAAAGGCCATGAAATGTTTTCTCCTTTAGAAGTTCAAACTTTAGCTATTTTTTATGCATCTTATTATTTTTTAAAGTTTTTATTTATTTATTTGACACAGAGAGAGATGCGGGCCTTGAACGTAGGCCCCTGAGATCATGACCTGAGCTGAAGGCAGAGGCTTAACCCTCTGAGCCACCCAGGAACTCCAGCTTTAGCTATTTTTTTCTCTGAAGTTTTAGAGCTCAGGATCTACACCTTATAAAATATAATTTTCTAAAAGAATAATAAAATTGCTTAAAATGGGATAAGGGTTAATATTTTAAAATTTTTTGAGTAGTGTGTAGATGGAAGCTAATTGCATATTTTTGCTACTTATATAAAACCTAATTAAAAATCAAAACTGTAAACTGTAGGATTACGCTCTCACCTGAGGCAGTACGTTTTCTCTAAGTGAAAATGATTGATAGGAGCTGGATTAATTAATGATCAGGAGTTTTTTTTAATGATAGAGAATATTTTAAAATCAGTTACAACATTAAAAAAGGCTTATTCTAGATGGCATCTGAAGTCTCTTTCAGCTAGAAAACTTTGTTATATAAAAAAATATTTTATATTTAAATTTAGCGGATTTCAGAATAGATGGCCCAAGTCAATGTTTTAAAACTTCCTATGGTGTTTTAAAGTATATTGCAAAGATTGTTTTTTCTTGAGAATATGAGCGACAGATAGTGTCATTTGAATGAGGGCAAATACATAAAATGTTACAGAATCAGAATCCAGAATCTTTCAATTACACTAAGGGTGAACTGATTTCAGGCATTGCTTGATCTTTGACAACACAGATGCTACTTCGCCACCTAGTGGTTGATTCTGATATTTCCTTAAAAATTTTTTTTAATACCACAAGATATTTACTACATTTATATCTAGGATGAAATGATTTGGGGAATCACTCAGTTTATACTTTTTGCGTTGTATCTTGGCAAGAACATAATACCTAAAATATTTTTTATTGAACATCAAACCGGTGCAATTGAAAATGCTTAGTTTAAATGTTCCTTTGAAAAATTCTCTCTTGCTGCAGTCCTTATTTGAAGGATTAAGATAACCATAACGATTAAATTATCTTTAAAATAATGTCTAGAGAGTGCTAACATCCTATCTCCCATGGAGATATAAAAATAAACATGTGCTAATTTTATTTAACCCAATGATGAAATTGGTAATGTCTAAGTTCAAAGAAAAAGTAAAAAAAAAAGAGACATATTTATCGCTTAATTGTACACATGGAGGTAAAACTAGCTCCTTCTGGAGTGGAGGAGGGAAGTCATTAGACCCTTTTCCAGATAGGATGTTCAGGTCTACAGACAATAATCATTTTCCATGATTATCAGCTATCTACACTTCACAGAGCTGCAAAATATTTTCCAGAGAATCAGATTAGATGTGACCTCTAGACATGCATGTTCTCCGCAGAAAAACCAAGTTCTCCTTATACATTATATAAGTTCTGTCTGTTTATAGACCTCCCCACGTATCAGACTATGGCATCTGCACTGTTTCAAATATACATTCATCCTTTGAAACTAGAATCAACAACTGAGCACATACCCAAGTCATGCCCAATTTCTATTTCTACTGCTTGGTGGACATGAGGTCTAGAACCACTTGCCTTCTCCCCCTAGGTGTTTCTGTTGCAGGCTATGGGAACCACTGCTCTAATATTTAGCCAAGGTTGAGAAACACACACTCGAGGGAAGGGATTTGCAACCCTGTGATGTATTAGAATCTCCTGGAGAAATTTTAACAAAGTTCACATCTGGTCCCACTTTCACTTAAAATCTCTGGATAGAGAATCTAGACCTTGATGCTAAAAACAAACAAACACGGCATGTGGGTGGCTCAGTCGTTAAGTGACTGCCTTATCCTCAGGTCATGATCCCAGGGTCCTATTGGGATTGAGCCCCACATTGGGCTCCCTGCTCAGTGGAGAGCCTGCTTCCCCCTCTCCCACTCCCTCTGCCTGCCACTCTGCCTCCTTGTGCTCTCTTTATATCCCACTGTCAAATAAGTAAATGAAATCTTAAAAAAAAATAAAAACAAACAAACAAAACAATCTTCCAGGTGGTTTTTATGTGCATCTGGTTTTGAAAAACATCCCTCTGATGGCCATCGAAGGTTTTAGCTGTGGTCCCTTACAGACTTCAGTCCATGAGCCTGCCTTGAGGTGGAGAAGGATACAATGTAAACCAAGGATGATAGTTTGCTCTCATTATCAAAATCACCATTACTGTGATGTGGCTTGATGTTTTAGATAGTCAATTCATCAGAATCCATATTCCTTAAGGAACTTCTTATTGTTTGCTTTCTCATGTACCATGCTTATAGTTAAGAAAACACTTTGATCGCATTGCACAAAAACACATCTGGTCCTCTTTGGGAACCTTTCCAGCTTGGATTCATAAATTGGCTGTTGTGTTTTTTACATAAATGTAATAAACTTGTTTCATATGTATGTGCTTAGAGGTGGTCCACAGGCTTTAGTCGTCTGGGGAGACATCCCTACACCACGCTGTGCATGTATATATTGTTTGTTTGTTTGTTTGTTTGTTTTTACCCTAACCTTGTGGTTTATTATGATTAAGAAACAAAATGTTTCCAAAGCACATGGATGAACCTTGTGTTTTAACTAGTGCTTCATAAGTGCAAATTATTACTATTCTGACCATTCCCTCTCTGCCAAGACTACCTTACATGGGAGGGCTTCTCCTGGTTCAAATGTTTCTAGACAGCTAGCTCTTAAAATCCTGGTTTAAGTTCTGTAGGTGACTTCAATGTTTAGCCGGAGGGCAAGTCCTGCTGTAGACCAGTGCTTCTCCACAAGCTTCCGAAACAGGTTTGGGGGGGTGGAGGGGCTCATTAAAACTCAGGAATTCATGAATTGCAGAATTTGCATTTTTAACTAGTTCCCAGGTAGCAATGGGAAGACTGATCCAGGAACTGGATGTAAAGTCCCAGGAACTCTGAGAACTTTTGAAACTGGTGCTTCACCATTAAAGTCTTACTTTTAATCTATTTAAAACAAGGCTAAATTCCCTCTAGGGTAGGTAGGGTAGGGTAAACTAAGTCTTTTCGTAATAGACTAACTGCCCACTTCCAAGCAGCATGCTGCCTAGCTGTCTTCCTTGAACTAAGGCCCGCTTCCGTCCAGTTGGGGCCCCTGGAGACCAGGGACCTCACTACAGGGGCTGCTCCAGTGTCTGATAGGGACCCTCTAATAGCAAGAAGGCTGAAATCTCCATCCATTTTGTCAACGCCCCCATCTTTTGAATATGTGACATAAAGCATGATAATTTCCTGCGCCTGAATAGATCAATGGGGGCGTCTTTACCTCCCTCTTCGTAGCCATGATCGATCACATTTGCCTATGTTCTCCCTGCCAAAGAATCTCCCCCACCATCGCCCTGTTTTTTTCTTCCCCTCCCCAACCCCATCTCCCTTCCCCCCACCCCCCTCCTCTTGGGGGGAGGAGGATTGGAGATTTTTCTCCCATCTCATTTGGCTGTCTTACGACTTAAGGTGAAAATGGTCCGCTGTTTATCTGTCTCTGATTTCTTACCTAGAATTTAGCCTTAATTAGCCCTTATTTTCTTGTCAGTTCCTCATTGTATTTAAAAATGTTTTAAGGGGGCACTTAAAACTGCGTGGCTCAGTCCTTGAGCATCTGCCTTCGGCTCAGGTCATGATCCTGGAGACCCGGCATCGAGCCCCGCATCGGGCTCCCTGCTCAGCGGGAAGCCTGCTTCTCCCTCTCTCGCTCCCCCTGCTTGTGTTCCCTCTCTAGCTGTGTTTCTCTCTGTCAAATAAATAAATAAAATATTTTTAAAAAATGTGTTTTAAGTATTTTATCCATAGTTTTAGTAGTGCAGTAGTTTGGGTTGAAGCTTATATTAGGCACTTGTGACAAATTTAAATTAGTCATGGTTTCTGACTTCTAGAATATTTGATCTAGACTGTAAGAAGAGAGTCATGTAAATAAACAATCAAAATATTTCCTTACTGAAAAATATGTTTTTGCCTCTCATCTTCAGACACTAAGTAGACTCAAAGCAAGCAAAAAGAAATCACAATGATTAGAACATAAATTGATACAGAATGTAAAAGTAAAGGAAAAAAAGTCAATAAAACCAATCCTTTGAAAAAAGATAACAAAACCAATATCCTTTTAGCTAGACTGGCCAAGTTAAAAAAAAAAAAAAGAAGACTCCAATTACTAGAAACAGGAATAAAAGAGGAGGTTGACTACTTTCAAAACTGGTCTGACAGTTCCTTAAAAGGTTAACCTTAGGGTGCTTGGGGGCTCAGTGGGTTAATCCTCTGCCTTCTGCTCAGGTCATGATCTTGGGATCTTTGGATCGAGGCCCGCATCGGGCTCTCTGCTCAGCAGGGAGACTGCTTCCTCCTCTCTTTCTGCCTACTTGTGATCTCTCTCTCTCTGTCAAATAAATAAATAAAATCTTAAAAAGAAAAGGTTAACTTTAAAGCTGACGTGACCCAGCGCTTTTACTCCTATATGGATACTCAAGAGAAATGAAAACAAGTATTCAAATACTTGTACATGAACATTTAGATCAGCACTGTTCACAAGAGCCCCCAAGTGGCAACAAAGTAAATGTCCATCAATTGATTAACAGGAAAAAAATATGGATATATCCATACAATGAAATCTTCGGTAATTAAAAAAATGAAGTCCTGATACGTGCACCACGGATGAACCTTGAAAGCGTCATGCTAAGTGGAAGAAGTATGCCAGAAAATCACAAATTTTAAAACTCCACTTGTATTGAAATGTCCAGAATAGGCAAATCTACAAAGTCCTGAAAGTAGATTAGTGATTGTCTTGGCTCGGTTGGGAGGTTGTAGGAAATGGTGGGGTGACTGCAAAAGGATATAAGATTTCTTTTTGGTGTAATTTAGTTTATTGTAGGGATGGTTGAACAACATTGTGGATCTAGGAAACACCACTGAATAGTATACTTTAAAAAGGTAAGTTGTATGGTATGTGAAATATATATCAATAGAGTAGCAAATGAATGAAATTTCCAAAGCTCAATTTCAAGTGAAGTATTTGTAGCTATTTAGCACCCAATCACAGCAGGCAAATCAGCGTGATCCATAGCTATCAGATTAAATGACAAATTTGAAGAGACATATGGGGATGCTAGGTGAATCATAGATGCTTCAGGAAATAATACTGGAACTTATTTCAAAACTCCACTTTGTTGTTATTAGTTGTGGTAATTCACATAAACTTAGTATCTCTGAAACTGACTTTCCTAATTTGTAAAATAATGATTTTTTTTGGTAAACATTTAATAAACCAAATCACAGGATCACAGGAAGACCTTAGCCTATTGGGAGGTACCTTAACATTGTAATGATTAATTTCCTTACCTTTTTATAAAATTATTATAGACTCTGTTATAGTGAATATAGAGGTAGGAAAAAATATCTTGGGTGTATTTCCTAGCCTACTTATACAAAAACACATCTTGCTGGGAATCCGTCTCTCTTAAGTCCTACTTGATCACGTAGAAAACATGAACAAAGCATTTGCAAACACAAAAGAAAGACGCATCCAAACATTGACTTTCCCCTCATTGGCCATCCTTCTGTTTATGTTTTTGCTTTTGAACCTTGCTCTCCAACAGAGTCAGAGAACATTAAGGGTGATCAGCTGTTTTCCATCCTAGCAACCTCCTTCCCCAGCTCTTATTTGCTGTTTGAACCTATTATCCTGCTGCCGTGATGTGCCTCTTTCCCTGGGAGGACTTCGGGTACCTTTGCCGGGCATGTTAGGCAGCAGCGAAGCCGAGAAAACAAGGTGGCCTTCATGGTTGAACTTAATGGTGTGTTAAGTCTTCATTTTGCTGAACTGAACACAGGTTTTGATGTGGGTGTCTAGTTTTATCGGAACACTAAATGGAGTGTACTAAATTTTGAAGAAATCTGTTTTGAGTGGAGTATGAGAAAAACAGCTCAGAGGGTAGTATGAGGTGATCACAGTCAATAAGGTAAAATGCTTATTTCCTCGGCCTCCAAGCACTTTTATTAACATAAGCATGTGTCAGGTATTTTGCCTTAAAATTATTTTTTTTCCCCTGAATGAAGAGATCTGGAAAAAAAATACTCTTATTTTTTATATCCCCAGAAATACTGGATATCTTAATTTTGCTTTACTTTTCTTCTCCACAGGAAAAAGAAATATCCAGTAATTGTACATATTTACTTCCAGTTATTTTAAAACACTTATGAAAAGAAGAAAGCTATATTACTTTAGCATTCATGAAATGCTTTTAAATATGTGAAGTTCAAAAGAAAATTTAAAGTATTAAAGGATCTTAGTGTGTGAAGTATATTTCAAACAGGTCTGTTGTTTAATGAGAATAGTATTTGTTGAAAGATTAATAAGTCATGATTTTATTAGCTAAGCATTCCTATCTTTGAAAATACACTGATATGTTAGTAAAATGGTAACTTGAGGACTTATTTGTAATAATTGAGCAATGAGGAAAAAAATGAGCTTGATGGAGATTTTTAATAATGACCTTGGTGTAATCACATACTGTGGTTGATAGAAGACGAGGCATGACAAAATACAAATTTGCCACATTGTTGCTCATATCCTTACAACGAATCTCAATAATTAGAAGTCAGTGCTGTCCTGTACATTTATAAAGTGAGAACTGTACATTAAAAACATCATTTGGGCCCCTGGGTGGCTCAGCTCGTTAAGCGTCTACCTTTGGCTCAGGTCATGATCGCAGGGTCCTGGGATCGGGTCCCACATCAAGCTCCCTGCTCAGCGAGGAGTCTGTTTTTTCCTCTGCCCCTTCCTCCCATGCTCTCTCTTTCACTCTTTCTCAAATCAAATCTTAAAATAATAAATAAAAGACCATGATTATGTGTATACCAGATATACTTCTTTTCACTTGAAAAACTCTAAACATTCATTAAAGTCTTGTTATGGATTTTATGCTAATTGTAATAGCAGTGAGAGAACTGAAATTCTTATAACATTACCATAAGTTAAAGAAATTGAATCTACTACGAAAGCTAAGTTTGTAAATTATAGCTCAAAGATTCTAAAGATATAAAAGTATGATGGCAAATACTCTTCTTCAGTTATTTGATCAGAGGACTGGCGTCTATACCGAGATCTTCGTGAGTAATCACTCCCTCCTTCCTCAGACGCAGGTGGGATCCTCCTCGCTTTCTAGGAGTAGTTTCTGAGGTTTGTGAAAGTTCCCAGAAAGAGTCTGGGCTTGTTATACTGGGAGTCCGCAGTGGGTAGCAGCCCTTTGGGGACTGACGAAGCCTGAAGTACACAGCATAAACCACTGGGGGACTTGGGAACATAAAGAGACAAGAAACCTGGACTGTTTAGACCATCAGAATAAAAATCTAAGCAAGCACAAGTCAGACTATTAAAAGCCATCAGGATGTCTGTCATCATAAAGAAATCTCACGAAAGGAGTAGCAGACTGTTGTTAATGGGAATCTCTGAAGCCAAAGCTACAAGACTGACGAGCATGGGCCAAGCACCAGGAAGCTGTTGGAGCGCTAGCCGCCGAACTCGAAGGTTCTCTTCTAGGATAAGTTGGTCACAGATTGGTTTAGACTGACATGAGGCCATTCACCAACATCAAGAAAATGCCTATGCACCGAGTTATACTGTAAACACCACAAAATCCCCAAACCCATTAGCACATCTCTCTATGTATTAACTCTGAGAGATCCAAGGCTTAGCTAAAAACGGGATCCTCATGTTTTGACGAACTGACTTCTCCACCTTCTGACACACCTGTTTTATGTCTAAGAACTGTGGCGATGGAGGCTATAGATGACTGCAGAACTGGCAAAATCCTACAAAGACAACCTGGAATGATAAGGGCCATTAGGGGGAATGTTCTAATTGATGAGGGAATAGAAGGCTAACTGAAGAAAGCTGGTAACCTACTCCCCCCTTCCCCTGTCCATGGGGTATATGTGACATTCCTCAGGCATTCCTGGCTGCCTAAAGGAAAAACAAATAACTAACTTATAGAGATCACAATCGTGCAAGACCTGAGTCTCCCTCTGTTTACAAATATCCTAGTGATTTAAAAGGAAGAGGCTTTCTTATCAATAGCTGAACTTCCAAAGCCCCAAAACTCAGTACCTGAAGCCCTAACATCATCTTCCCCTCCATAAAATTGAGGCACAGGGAAATGTAAATAAAGTTCAATTTCTTCCAAACCTAAAGCTCAATGATAAGAACTGATGACAGTAGGAGTGTGACATTCTTCCAGGAAGTTCTCAACTATTTTACTGTTACTAAAAGAAAAAACAACCTTAACTAGACAAATACCAAAGCCTCTAGTATCCTGTGTGTTTTCTTCAATACATGGAAATTCTTTCAAACCCTCCCTTTTCCTTATCTCCCCCAAACCCATAGCATAGAATCAGCCACCCCTCACCACCCCGCTGTTAGCAGCACTTTCCACCCATGGGTCCTGTCCCCGGGCTTTAATAAAATCCCCTTTTTGTACCAGAGGCGTCTTCAGAATTCTTTCTTGGTCAACAGCTCCGGATCTCACTTATATTCTAAACGTCATCACAATTAAACAAGATGTTCATTTAAAAAGTGTACTTGGAAGCAGGGGTTCCCAAGTCAATAAACAGAACAGGTCATCTATTTTAATTGGTATGCAGAAGCCTCCAAAAGACTTCAAAATTCCAAAATAGCTTCATTGAAAGACTCATTGCAAAAGGCTAATGAAAGAAGTTAAAGTCACAAGAGGCACTTAAAACAAAGGACTATAAAACTGATGGGACTCTGACTACTCCTCTCTACCCTCTCTTACTTGAGGGCTCAGAGTCTACTGTCCTCGAGCTGCATGGCCTTTCCACTCTGCAGAGCCCACAAGACCAGAAACCAAACTACCAACTCAGTGGACCTACAACAGCAATAGCTTCAAGGCCAGAAAAAAACAAAAGTAATGGGGCCTCCCTCATGACACCAACCTCGGGGTCCTTTATCAGAACCCTGGCCCAGAAATCGGTGTCTCATTTGTAATTGACAGTGGAAAAAGGACTGTCCTGGAAGGTTCTGTCAAATCCTTTCACACACACTCAAAATACTGCCAAATCTATATTCAAAAGAGGGTCTCCATATGGGTCCCTCCAGTGTTGGTGGGACTATGAAGTCCCCAGTCCTTTTCTACCACTTATTTCCATACAAAGACAAGGGGAAACTAAAATTAAAATTAATAGAAAATGTTGCCAAATTCTGGTAGATACCAGGCTACACTCTATTTTAAATCCAACTTGCTTAGGAACCTGCAGATAGGATCCTAGGAAAACTGGCTTCTGCCAGCAAAAGGTGAGAATTTTTCCTGGCGTGAGCTCTCCTGGATGTCTTCAGTCACTGGTCAAGAAAGGAAGTGATCATCTGTATATTGGGACCCACATCACAAATATAAACCTAAGTCAGTCTGCACTTACCAAAAACACCTGTCCAGGAAATATACACCACTCAAAATCCTCCAACTCAGCTTTAACTAGCTTACCTTTACAAAATAGGACCTGCTAGCCTTATAAGGAAATTCCCCACCCCTTACCCTGTTTCTGTGTTCCCTCTTCTGACAGTCTATAAAACTCTACTCTTGCCCAAAATCCCACAGGAAGAGTGCTCCGCTGTGTGTGAGGCTCAGAACTCTCCAATTCACAGACTATTTCTTCTTGAATAAAGGACATTAGACTCATTACTAAATCAACTGAGTTTTTTTCATTGGACACAAAGCAACATTTCATGTTGTCCCTTCCCAATCTACCCTCTTAGGAATTTGGTTTTGGGGGTGCCCATTGGTTATCGATCCTTTCTCTCCCAGGGATAGTTATTGCCTTCTTGTCTCATTTGTATCCTGAAAACTTGGCTTGGCTTCCTTGAATGCCTGGGATACACACAAGCTGGTGGTTCTTGCTTATGTGGGCAGTTCAATGGTCAGGTTGGGGGCCCCCAAACAGGGCCAGACAGAAATGTGGACACACTTCATTTGTAGCCAGGGTCCCATCAACTGTTGCCAGCTCTAAGAGGATTATATTTCTTTCTTTGGTTTATCTTTGGGAGAGCTCTGGATCATGGGAGGATCAACACTTTTGTACACTTTTTGGGGATGCCTCTTGAGTTCATGGGGTCATTCAATACTACCAGGAGTATTTACTATTTGTATCTGCTAAAACCTGAAAAGATATTCAAAAAGATTTTAAAAATTAGTATGGGTGAAATATCCTTGAATACAATGTTTGTATGAAAGGATTTTTTAAAAGTAGTTCTATGGTCAGAAGTTGGCTAAATTAGAAACTGATATTCAGAGTCTGCTAAAAAGTTTTTAGGCCTTCCTCCCTAAGTTAACTGAAACTATATACCCATAGGGTAGGAAAAACATGCCCAAAAGTAAATAGCTCAAAATACAGAACCTAAGAATCGTCTGATTTTTGTCCTAGTTGAAGATCTTCCTGATACACATAAGCAAATAGAAGATAATACAGTGGGGTGAATGGGTTGACGCCTTGAAGTCACTCAGATTACAATTCAATTCTTTGAGGAATTGGAAATCTCCACCCTTTTCTTTATAGGACCAGAAGTGTCCTCAGAAAGGACTCAAAGTCCACTTATTTCCTCAATCCCCAATTCCCCTCTATTCATTTCAAAAGGCTTGGAGGTATTATATAAACTCTGGCTTTAGGAAGCAAAGGTCCTGCTTGGAGGAGCTTGCATTCTTTCTCTGTGCCTCTGAGACATCAATGTTCTGTCTGGTCTTCTCTAGGATCTGAGGGTAATCTCTTTGAAATACAAACTTGAGGGAGGTAATTCTTATCCGAAGGAGACTAGGCAAACAAAAACATCTTAAAAGTCTTATCTAAGATTATAAAAGATCTAGCCATCTGAGCAGGTAAACTTATTCCACCTGCCAGAAACACAATTTGGATCCAACTGTTCTTTCATAAACTAATGAGTTTTGCATTGTTGTTCCTATCTCATGGCTAAAATTTTAAAATTAAAATTTTAAGATCTCTTTGTGTCTGTATGTATATTTATGTATATCTATTTATGTACAATATAAACATATAATGTTTTCTACCTCCAGTGGTAACTGTAAAGAGCACAGTTCCTGGTCACATGATCTAGAAAATCTTCAATAAATAAAAGATAGTTAAAATTTGTTAATTTAACTAATTTATCTGACAGAGAGAGACACAATGCGACAGTGAGCACACTCAGGGGGAGAGAGAGGGAGAAGCTCCCTCGGACAGGGAGCCCAATGCAGGGCTTGATCCCAGGCCCCTGGGATCATGACCTGAGCCAAAGGCAGGTGCCTAATGACTGAACGCCCCAAGTAGAATGTCTTTTGACTTATCAGCCTCAAACACAATACTTTTATTCTACCTAGGTTTAGTAAAAGTAAAATAAGCTCTTGTTGTCTCTGTTACAGAGTTTGTCACCAAGAAAGATTATTAGCTGTTTAATGGCTCATGAAATTTTCATGAATAACCTAAACATAATTGTTAAAAAGCAAATTATATAGATGTGCGTTTATAAATAAACTTTTCAACAATAATTATGCTTTACAGTATGTTTATTTAAAAACAATTTCCAAAACCTTTTTAGTAACTTGAAATCTTAAAGCTATGCTGGATATTTACTGAACATCTAGATCACTTCCAAGTAAGATAAAATACCAAAACATTAACGGATGAACATTTATCCACTTTTGGGTTCCTTTTGCAAAAGAACTAAAGGTATTTTGGGTCTATTAGCAAACATATTTTGTGCTACATGGAAAAATTTACTGTGAGAAATAATATACTTGTATAAACTATGAAATGTATGTTTATAAGTTTGCCAGTCCATAATTGCTTACTTCTAAGTTTCCACCAGAAATTAAGGACTCTAAGAGTTGAGAACGCTAATGTGTGTATTTAAAGCTACTGGAAATAATAAAGGTATAAGAAAACAATTGTGTATAATAAGTAGTGAAGGAAAGTTGTTTGTGTTTTTTGGATAAGGAGAGGTATAGTGGATATGCTTTTTGTGGTTGTTGTTTTGTTTTTGCTTTTGGTAAGGGAAAAGAGAAAGAAGTTTGTCTTAAAGTGAAATGATTGCTCCAGAGTGAGAAAGAAGGAAAAAACACAAGACAAAATATGAATAGATATACAAAGTTGTAGGCTTGTGGAAAATGAATTATACGTGTGGTTAAGCTGGCTAAGATTGGAATGGATTTAAGTTTTTTAAAAATGAGTTTTAGGGGCACGTGGGTGGCTCAGTAGTTAAGCATCTACCTTCAGCTCAGGTCATGATCCCGGATTCCCGGGATCAAGCCCCACATCGGGTTCTCTGCTCTGTTCCCTGCTCGGCTGCCTGCTTCTCCCTCACTCCCGCTGCTTGTGTTCCCTCTCTGGCTGTGCTTCTGTCAAATAAATAAATTTTTTAAAAAATGAGTTTTAATCTGGGGCACCTGGGTGGCTCATCAAGTAAGCATCTGCCTTCAGCTCAGGTCATGATTCAGGGTGCTGGGATTGAACCCCACATCAGACTTTCTGTCCCAGGGAGTCTGTTTCTCTCTCTCCCTCTGCCAGCCCCTCCTCCTACCCTGCTTGAGCCCTGTCAAATAAGTAAAATCTTTTAAAAAAATAAGCTTTACAATAAAAATATACTGTTCTTGGGCCGCCTGGGTGGCTCAGTTGGTTAGGCAACTGCCTTCCGCTCAGGTCATGATCCCAGATACCAAGTATCGAGCCCCGTATCGGGGTCCCTGCTAGGCGGGAGGCCTACTTCTCCCTCTCTCACTCCCCCTGCTTGTGTTTCCTCTCTTGCTGTGTTTCTCTCTGTCAAATAAATAAAATCTTAAAAAAAAATACTGTTCTTTGTTAATAGAGTAACGACTACAGGGCTGTTCTTAATAAACTGTGAACAAAGTTTTCTTTAACTTTAGGTAATTTGCCTAGACAGCAAAGATTTTGTGTCTTACCAAAATAATTTCCTGTGCTTCATGTTTATCTTTATTGGGTCTTTAATAATTTATGAAATCCCAGTTTTCTTAATATTAAAAGAGCTCAGTTTGTCACATTTGGTAAACTTCTGTATTTGCCTTTAAAATCTCCCATTGAACTTTGGTTAAATAGATAAGGAAGTATTATTTCATAATTATTTGTGATCCCATTTAGTCAGATGAGCAAACCTTTTGATGTTTCCACTACTTCCCCAAATCAAATTCCAAATGGATTCCTTTTGTTCTCGAAATTAGGTTGCCCCAAGGATTCCTGAAAAGTCTCAAAGGATCTCTGCCTCACAAAATAAAAATATTAAACTAATTAGATTTGATATGTTAAATTACATAGGAAGCATTGTCAGATAAGAACTGATGTTTACACCTTCTTAGGTCATATCTATTTGTTATGAATATAAGCATTCCAGAAATTGTATAACCTTTCTAAAAATCGGTATGTTATCTAAAAAAAGGTATGTTATCCATCATAATTCCAGTTATTGTCCTAAGATGTTTTGTCACACATAACCAAACTTTCTTATCATTTATATCATAACTATCAGATCTTTAGCAGTGGTCATTTGTTTTACTCCGATGCTTTTGTAAAAGAGAGAGTCTGGGAAAGGACCTACCAAGTACGCATGACCACTGACATTGCTGTGGGATGACAAGGTGTCAAAAAAACTTGGGTGCATATTTCACAACTGAAAAAGGTTCCATGTATCCAATCCTGTGTAAAATGCTAGCAATTCAAAATCAGATGGACGAGGAAGAGAAGTGGTTGACCTCAAGAGAGACTATTTCTTCCCATTTGTCAGATCAAGAATGTTTCTACTCCTCCTTCTTTTGCTGACCATCATTTTTTTTCTTTTTACACTGTACTTTTCATCTCTGTGACATATTTATTTTGCACCTGGAAGTTTGCACCTCTTAATCCCCTTGATTTCACCCATCACCCCCCTCCTTCTGGCCACATAGTTTTCTGTATTTAAGAGTCTGTTTTGTAGATTCCACATATAAGTGAAATCATATAGTACTCCTCTTTCCCTGACTTACATCACTTAATATTATACCCTCTAGGTCCATGCATGTTGCTGTAAGTGGGACGGTCATATTCTACTGTATATATTTACCAGATTGCCTTTATCTATTTATCTTTCAACGGACACTTGGATCACATCTATATTTTGGCTAGTGTAAATAATCCTACAATAAACACAGGGGTGAAATAGCTTTCTGAAATAGCGTTTTCATTTTCTTTGGTTAAATACCCAGTAGGGGAATAACTTGATTGTATAGTCATTCTGTTTGTAATATTTTGAGTACCGTCTATACTATTTTCTGCAGTAGCTGCACTAACTTACATTCCCACCAACAGTACATGTGGGCTGCTTTATCTCCACATCTCCACCAATGCTCGTTATTTCCTGTCTTTTTCATTCTAGCCAGTCTGACATATATAAGGTAATATTCATGGCGGTTTTGATTTGCATTTCCCTGGTGATTAGTGATGTTGACCATCTTTTCATGTGTCTGTTGGACATCTGTATGTCTTCTTTGGAAGAATGTCTATTAAGGGCCTCTGCTCATTTTCAAGTCAGATTGGTTTTTTTTTGTTTTTTGGTTTTTTTTTTGGTGCTGAGTTGTATAAGTTCTTTATATGTTTTGGATATTACCTCTTATCACATAGAACATTTACAAATGTTTCCCACTCACTAGGTGGATGGTTTCCTTTCCTTTGCAAAAGATTTTTACATTAGCACAGTCTCAATACTTTGTTTTTGCTCTTTCCCTTGCCTTAGAAGACATATCTAGGAAAATATTGTCATAGCCAATGTCATAAAAATTACTGCCTATGTTTTCTTCTAGGAGTTTTATGGTTTCAGGTCTCACATTTAGGTCTTTAATCCATTTTGAGTTCACTTTTGTGTATGGTGTAAGAAAGTGGTTCAGTTTTCCCAGTTTACCCACACCTTTGGTTGAAGAGACTTTTTCTGATTGCAGAGTCTTAATTCCTTTGTCATGAATTGACTATGTAATTGTGGGCTTATTTCTCTTCTCTGTCCTGTTCTATTGATATATGTTTATTTTTCTGCTAGTACCATACTGTTTTGATTACTACAGCTTTATAGTATATTTTGAAGTCTGAGAGTGTGGTATCTCAAAACTTTATTCTTTCTTGAGATTACTTTGGCTATTTGGGATCTTGTATGGTTCCATACAAATTTTAGTATTACTTGCTCTTGTTCTGTGAAAAACGCTATTAGTATTTTGATAGGGACTCACTAAATCTGTAGATTGTTCTTGGGTAGTATGAATACTTCCAACCCATGAGCGTGGAGTATCTTTCCATCTGTTTGTGTCATCTTCTTTCCTAAATGTTTTATGGTTTTCGGAGTACAAGTATTTTACCTCCTTAATTAAGTTTATTCCCAGGTGTTTCCTTAGATTTTTCACCATGAAGAGCTTTAGGGCTTTTTTTTTTTTTTTTTTTTTTTTGTTTTTTTTATTTTCTTGAAAGAGAGAAATAGTGAGAGCAGGGGGAGCAGCAGGCAGTGGAAGAAGCAGGCTTCCCACCGAGCAGGGAGCCCGATGTGGGACTCAGTCGCAGGACCCTGGAATCATGACCTGGGTGGAAGGCAGACTCTTAACAACTGAGCCCCCAGACGCCCCTTTAGGACTCTTTTGCACATGTTTTTCCTTGCCCTGGTTCAAAAAGATAATGCCACTATACACATATCCCAGACCACTGCAAAAGAGTGGTATCCAATCCCCGACTGACTTGGACTTGTCAAGATGCTGGTGGGTCCCGCAGTTCTTCATACCCCTCATAAACTACTTCCTGATTTCCAATGCTTCAGTTCCTCTGGAACAAGTTTGCTGGAGGAAAACCTCGGGGGAAGTGAAGACACAGCTACAGAAAATAGAGGAGAATTGGCTTAAATACTTCCCATGCCTTCAGGATAATTTCTTATTGATTCTAGCTGGTTTGGGTAACCCGCTCAAGAGCGCTCACCAAACCATGGGCATTGTTTTGTTATTATTATTGTTTTCCTGATACACTGAGATCTCTCAAAAATTTTAAATGTATGTGACAGCCACTGACCAGCTGACAGATATTTCCCCGGACTAGAACAACAAAAGAGAACAGAAGAATGTAAGTGGCTCCAAGAAGAAGTATCTGACATAATCTTTTTGAATAATACACTGAAACCCAAATAGGTAATGTTAACAGAGAGTCACACTAAGGCTGATACATACAGATATATATATATAAATTTATCAAATTTCTTGAATAATCAAGAGGGAACTGCTGAAGTAACTTTCTAGGCTCCCGATGGAGTACCACATCAGCAAACCAAAGCTTAGATGGCTTTATTATTCCTGTAAACACTTTGCTTGATCAGAAAAATGGCGAGTTCAGCAGCCTATCTCCAAATCCCGAGTCAACTCTATACCTTCTCATCCCAAACGGGTTGACTATGTGGCTCCAGCCAAGCAGACGTTTTCTGTTTGTCTCTTCCTTGTCCTTTATTCTTTATCCTAGAAAAGTTTCTTGCCTCCCACCCCATTTTGTAGTTCTTAGAAAGGAGACTGTCCACTCCATGAAGTGTTAAAGTTTTCTGTGTCACATAAATTGTCTTCTTCAATCACTTTTTAACAAAGGTAACTTATTAATTTATATAAGTATAAATTTATATAACTTATAAATTTATAAAATTGTATTATATAAAATACATGTAACAAGTCATGATAAACCTGTCTCAGAACTCCTCATTTTGGGCAGCACTGCTAAGGACCATTCTACATATTTGTGTGATGTTCACAAAGGATGTGGTTGAGTCAGTGAATATTTAACTGAAGTAACCACATGCTTGGCATTTCATATTAAAATACAATCTGTCAGAATTTCCACTTGCTGTGGAAACAAATACTTTCCACAAGATTTTACCGAACAATTTCAGTTAGCCTTTACTCCAGAATTCATTTGGTTTTGGAATAGTTATCCCGATATCATTAGTCTTGGTGAAGTAGTTGATTACACACGACTTGGGAAGTATTCCATTCTCTTCTGAGCAATTCAGTTATTAATAGCATTATGAAGCTCTTTACCACACAGGCATGATTTCTGTCCTATTGAAAATTAAAAGAGAATCCTTTGTGGTACCATGCAATTTCCTTATTGTCAAAGAATGTCGAGGAATCATGCCTTCATGATTTGCAAGCATGAAAATATACAAACTCCAAATTGTAACTTTTATTTAATCCCTTGACTGAATTTAAGGAAAAGTTCATGAGGCATCCAACATATAAGCAGGACACATTTTAACATTTACGTGCAAAAATTATGAATATGCCCCATATTTAATAGAGTATGTGAATTATGGACCATTTAAAATGTTTATAAGCATTACAGGACTACCTCCTGGGATGTCAAATCCTACAGCTTAATTATCAGGCAATTAGGGTTAAATTATTGTGGGAGGGAAGCTGAAAGTTTTCTTGTATCCAAGGAAACAAGCTGAACTCTGTGCGTCTGTGCACATTTCATGTACCCGTGCACGTACGCGCCTATTGCTTGTTACCATGTTTGGATGGCAAAAATCAAAGAGTAAAACAGTCCTGCTGCCTCTTAACAACAAAATGTGGGTGCCTGCCTGGCCCTCTCTTTGTAGAACAGCACATCACATCTTGAGATTTGGAGGCGACACTGTTTTCTCCTAATTTTCTTGAGAGTAATTTTTTCAGTACTGTTGACACAACAGAGCTCCTAAAAGTGGCTAGCCCAAATAAGAAATGTTTTTTGTGTTTTTTTTTTTTTTCACCTTTGATCTAACTTCTGTTGCCAAGTCAGGAAAATGTCAACTTTTCTTCTTTTCCTTCATCACGTATAATTTGGGTTTTAA